>UELU01125417.1:0-33375 GCA_900490025.1 Megastigmus dorsalis
GAAAATCAGACAACAATGAAACGAAAACCGGTAGCCCTGGTAGTCGAATATCGGGTACGGACTCGGTTTTCGTTTCATTGTTGTCTGATTTTCCCCCCACTTTTCACATATTGTTCGTGATCTCGGAAGACTCTTCCACAATAATTATATGCATTAGTTACAAATTTCCTTCACCATCGACTGCACCGTTTTAATATAAGTATTGACGTCTCATAAATCATGAGCGAAAAAAGGGAAGGAAAAAGTGATAGTGAGTTCCTCGCGGTTTAAATAATTTCAAATTTTAAATTAACTTTTCTTTCCTATTTTAACTTTTAAATAAATTTTTTTCGTATTTTTCAGTAAAAGATAAACGTTTTCATGAGTAATGTTGTACATGATGATCGATTGAGCCTTTCACCTTATAGAACAATAAAAAGGAACGATAGTATTAAACAGTAAAGAAATAATTTACCGATAAAATATAATGGACGCAACTATTCGGATGTGGACATGTTGGATGATTACCTCCTAATGTTTTTATTTTATCAATTACAAGCTTGTATATTTTTAAAGCTTCCCATATTAAATTAAGTATTGAATTTGATGTCTTTTTTCTTCTAGTAGTATTTTTAGTCTCACAAGAACTGGTCGATAGTATGGGTTGAGAATCACTTTGCTTTACATAACTCTTTTCCTCATTCGGACCAAGACCAATCCTTTTTTTTTTAACAAAATGATTTATATTATTAAAAGCTTATAAACTTATATATGATCAAGAGATTTATAACTGCTTTAATTTACTATTAGGTGCCAGCATTAAAAATTTTTAATTTTCCAATTATTTTATAATAAAATTTTTATATAAAATGTATAAAGTTAAAATAAAGTATAGTTTACAAAAATAAATCCCTTAAATTTATAAGTTCTAGAGTATTAAATTTACCTAATAACTTTATAAATAGAGTCATGGTTATTATTTTTACTTCTAAAGAAGTATAACAATGTAGCCATACCAGCAGCAAATATATAAACTTCTCCTCGTGGAATGACTGAAACATATCCTCTCGATACTGCCATTCTAAATAAAGTTTCAGTAGCCTAAAAAAATTATTTGAAAATATATCATCATGAATAACTTAGGTAAATTAATATTTCTACATTTACATATAAGATCATGCTGTAAGGGAGTACATGCGCATTGAACTACTTTATAATTATGATCATTCAATCAGCTAACTATCAAATAAAAATCATTTTATTATTAAATTTAAGAACCACAGATTTATAAAACATTGTTTAACAGTTTAAAAATTAATATTTATTTATTTCAATTTATTATTATTTGAGACTGTAATCCTTAAATTTTATTTTTAAAAAAAAAATAGGAATTTAATATTACTTTAAGACAAAAATTCTCAATTAATCATACTTTTCAAAAGTTACAATTCAAGGTGTAAGTATTCCCTTGAAGCTAACATTAAAAAGTCTCACTATGTTTGAAACATATAGGCACAGCATAGGACGTCTTGAAGGTCTTTCTAATATAATTGCAGTAAAACTGGAGAGAAATGAAGGAATGAATGACACTGTAAGTAGATTAAAGTGTCCCAAAAGTTTCCTACAAAAATAAAAAGTATATTTTTATTGATATAACAAAAGTACAGGTATTAAATAATGTTAGATAAGTTGAGGCATTGAATCATTTTAAATAAGTCCAGGTATTGTCATTTTTAGATAAGTAAAAGATAGAACCTTACCGAATCATACAAATATTCATAGAGTATGCAAAAGCACTCCAGGATAAAAATGCGGTTGATTGCATAATGCTTAAAAAAGTCTTTTTCAAGTCATTTATTGTTGGAATTCTTCCTTTTGTCAAAAGCGCAATCTAAATAAATAATTAATACCAGATTGAAATTTATACTATTAAATAAAAATTATTAAATGAAATATCTACATTGTTAAATTAAAACAAACAATCAATTTTCATAATTTTTTTTGATTGAAATAAATTTTTCCTGTTTAAACAAGTTTAAAACTTACAAAATAAAGTGTGGAATATATCCTAAGGCATTCTTGCAGTGCATGAAGGCCAAGACCTGCAGTGCTGCTAATACAAGATTCCTCCCATGGATGTACATATTGCTTACAAGTGGCATCAATAACAAATTTGCTTAGTTTGGCAGGCATTTTGGTGGCTCACTCTTCTCAAGCTTAATCAATTGATTATCACTGTAAAAAAGAATTATTCCAATCTTACGACCAAGAGATTAATGTTCGAATTTTTATATTAATTTTAACAAGAGATTATAGTAATAATCCATAACTGTACAGTAATACTAATGTCCTTGCAATAAGCTATAATAATCTTGAAAATTTAATAAAAAATTGATTGCAAAATATGACTCAGAATTCATTATCTTGAAAGACACATTGTACGTTAACATTGAACTGCAATAAACTTACCATCTGACAACTGCACAGATGCATGCAAATTTTCAAGGGTGTCTCCTGCAGTATTAAAAAATGATTCTGCCACTCATCTTCTCTACATGAACAGAAACTCAGTCCCAGTCTCCATGGTTATAGCACCTCCATGGTTACACAAAAACATCCGATCACCTGAAACGCAAAATAGCACGAATTACAATAAAGAATAACAAAAATAACAGTTAAGAGTTGCACCTCTCTCCAGTGCAGACAGGTTTGTTCACCTAAAAAAGAAAATGTTTGCGTAAACACGCACCTATATATACAGATACATACATGCACGCTCTCCCCAAAGATTATGTATACCTATAGCGTAACGCACTTGCAGATCCAGTGATTTGTGGATATATATCGATTGATGAAAACCGGCAGAGATGAAGCGCAATATTTAACAGATGAGAAAGAAAACAACAAAAAAATACTTTTTACTTGCGTAACTCTTTCATGTCTTTATATATAGTCTCGCGTGAGTGCACATCTATCGGCCGGAATTACAATTCTAAAATAACAAAGCAATCCAGCTTATCCAGCCCACGAGATGAGATTCTACACACACTCTCTGCTCCTTTGTTTTTGGATGATAACAAAATCTCTTAAGAAGAGAGAAAAGATAAGGATTATCGCGCGAACGCTGCACAGTACAAACTACGGTCGACTGTCCGCTGGCCGAGGGAGAGAGACAATTTGACTGTCGCTCTACCGGAGTTGACGTTTCGCGCTTGCCGCCCGTGGCCACAGCGGAGCACATCAACTGATATATCCCCCGACCAGTTTGAGCTCTGCAGTTGCAGTCACTGCGGATTTAGTCAGTACTCACTACTCAGTCTGTGTTGTGTGTACCTATATACATTTGTATGCGCATTTCGCAGAGTCAGCAGTAGTGTGTATATAGGATGAGAGAGACAGAGAAGCACGTATATCACGTCGGACATGCAAGCAAGAGGAAGAGAGACGGAGCACTATAAGTTCTCGAAGAGAGAAAAAGAATGGCAATTGGCACGCTCTTTCGTATATATTGTATAGGATGAAGAATGACAGTCACTTACGGTCATAAATAGTTATAATATGGTACCTATGTCCTAACTCCTATATGAGTATATCTGCTATATCAGTTATCAGTATATGTTCTTTGTTCTTACTAGTTCTTCCGTTCTTCGTAACAAAACTTTGCAAAGTTTAATATAGAGCTTAGAAAGTATTAGGAACAGTTGACGAATGCTAGGATTGACAATTACTAATTAAAAGTGTCGAAAAATTATTGAAAGTATAACGATTGTTAAAGAAGAAAATTATCGAGTAAAATACTGATTTGCATTGAAGCATTTGTTTAAACCGGTGTCAAAACGGTTTTATCAACAAACTTGTTCTTTATCTCACATGGATTCAGCTAATCCGGATTCACAACCATCGTCTGAAGACCTGGTACAAAATTTGAATACAGAAGAAAAGAAAGAGGAACATAGACGTATGTAATGTTTTTCAATTTCAACCGTTACATTCAAACGTGGACCGCATGGTTAAAATGATAACCTACCTTTATATAGACTATGAAAATAATATAACTAATCTTAGCCGGTAACCAAGTATATGTATGTTTTAAGAAAGGAATTTAAAATTTTGCAAAGTACATGGCAATACCTATTTTTGTAAAAAAAATACGCTCGTGTAAGTATTTCTAAATGTATATAGGTATTTGTTGACACACGCGAAGCGTTCGAAAGGACTTTGGAGCAGACGTTTAAAAGACGTCAGATTACGATATTTAGACAGTTTTTGAATTTTCGTAGAACCTGTGTTACCGGCCTATTATAATCATAAAAATAAAACAATATTCTGAAAATAATAGAAATTTTGTTGTTTTAAAATTTTTAATTGCCTCAATATCTAACCAAATTGAATATTATTTATGCTTCTTGCTATTCCTTTAATAAATAATAAGTTTGGTACTGATACCTAATTAATTTTCTGATTACACGATTGGTTATGCAAAGTACAAACGTACTTTATGAAAGTACGTTATTAACGTATTACAGGTGATTTTTATTTGAAAGATAGATTCTCAAATTTGTTTCCAATAGAAAGTTTATAACTTAAAAATAAATTGACTCATTTATTGGCTGGAAAATGTTTTAAAATAGCTCGTAATGATTGTGTCCTATGCTTAATACGTTGAAGTAGAAACAGACGAATGCAGCAAGGCACTGATTACCAATAAAATTTTTAAAACAGAAATCAGATTAACAGTAAATAATGAGAAAGGCGCGTTTATGACCCCGACATCCCCATTAGTGCAGTTCCATTAAAATAAACCGATTCCCACAGCATTAATAACTCCTTTTACCACAAAATAAAAGCTTACCTATATTTTCTCATTAAATAAATGAATATAATTATATATTGGGGAATATCGAGCGATTGCATTTTGAGCATTATGAAACAGAGTGCAACGTAACATTATTTAAATACGTTTAACATTATCAATGTAAAGGCAATCTATTCAGTGCAAATTTTATACACGATCATTCTTAAAGTTCACGGTGTCGAGGTATATTCTTTTTATATCGATAAAAAATATAACAGATACATGAATACGATAGATGTATGTGTTAATTTCGATACGCGAGTGTTATGTGTATTTTCCGTGACTAAGGCCTGAATTTATAGTCATTTCTTTATATTATAGCTCTTTGCAGCTCCCGTTTCGCATTTATAAGTATGAAGCTAATTCAATTCTCGTGTATTGTACGTAATACATGCATCTTACATGAGAATGGAAAAAGTCGCGCGCAAATGGAATTAAGCAGCAGACGAGAACTGGTGTGTGTGTGTGTGTGTGTGTGTGTGTGTGTGATGTACTGTATATAACGCTAAAAAGAATTTCGCTTGATTTCGTTTGTATATGTAACATTACTTTGCTTTTTTTTTACTTGTATATTGGTTGTGGGCCCCTTCTTAGGGACCCGATTTGCCACCATTTATGCAGCTTAATGCCCAGTGGGACTTTTTAATTTTATGGTATGAGGTGGTGGTATAGACAAGTTTCGTGTGGACTCTACTTCTGGAGGACTCGTACACCCTGACATAAGATTCAACCAGCTGGGCGTATTTAACGTTTTTTCATGTAAAAATCGCTTTAATCGCCTGAGCCAAGACTGCTCCTAATGTATATAATGTTATGCAGGCGTGCGCGAGAATCGGCAGAGCAATGTATAAGTTATGTATTCACTTTAATGTTGACTAGCATTACAATAAAGACCTAAGTTATTCACTAATTCATGTGAAATGCACGTGACGACTACTATCACGTCGATGTTTTTTCTAACGATAAATTATTTTTTATTACCTTAAATTACTCTCTAATTTAGCTTCGAGCGAGAATTGTGAAGTTTCACGCCGAACGAGTGAAAATACGTATCTTACTCGAGAGTAGATGATTGTGACTTTTTATTTTGTGTCTTCAAAACATTTTGGAACGAAATCTCTTCCAAACATTCGTCCACGCAGAAAGTGTTTCTTCAAACCTTTCTCCCTTTTTACGCCCGTACACACATACCTAACTAAAGTCAAAGAAATGAAGCGCACGTCATAAGAGGCAGAGAGATAGAGGGAGAGAGAGAGAGAGAGAGAGACTGGTTTCGGATTTTTGTCCGAGGGCATACCGCGTGGTGTGTAACGTAGCGTTCGCACTTCGACTGCTACTGGTCTATACTTATATACTGAATGGATTGTCGAAAAGCAGAGAACGTTCGCCGCATAAAATATTTTAAAGATAGGCAGTCCCGGGCTAGCGTTTATTTTTCTTTGACCCCGTACTTTTTCTCTCGAGCACATTTCCTATACCCGCCTATGCTGTACCTCCATCGGACGAGAATATTATATAGTTCGTTCGTTCCACAAGTACATTTTCAACCCAACCCCTAGAGGTAAAGAATTTCCCTGAAAAATTTGCGCACGAGAAGAAAATTAACGTTGCTTGAAGAAAATTCGTGGGATATCATCTCACTTCTTTTACACGGAGAAAAAAATAAATGATCGATCTCGTGTGTCTGGTGCTGTAAAATGAGATCGGTTAACTTTTGGTCGAGCGGGCGAAATTTTCTTTACGTCACAAGTCCTAACAATTGAATGTTAAATTTTTTTTATGCCACTACCCGGTATTGTTACATCGCGTTGTTGCGCAACTTGTCGAATTGAATCGACGGTTGGGTTTTTTCGAGTCTAGATCCCAAAATCTAATATCTCGGGACGACCCTAACAAACTATGTACTTTTCCTATGGGAGAGAAGTAGAATTGATAGGATAGACTACTAAGTCTTCCTAGGATTATATATAGTAAGAAACCCTTTGTGATATCAAAGAGTTTCCCACAATCGCCCAGAAAGCTTACAAACTAGCCTTTAATAATTGACTGTAGGAGTAAGTTTTGAAAAAACTACTCCAGGTACTTTAGCACGAGAAGTGCAAGTTTTTCCGGATGAGGAAAATTAAGTGTTGTATTTTGTTTGTGAAAGGAAAGAAAGAAGATAGATTAGTTTATATCTAATAACTTACTCTTTATTTCTTTGATTTAGAATGTTTACAATCTTTACACTTTTTATTTCGCGGCGGGTTATTTGTGCACGGTTTCGGTGGCTGCGGTGACGCGGAATTCGGAGTTCGGAGTGGCTTCGGTGGCTGGATGGCTAACGCGGAGTTCGGAGTTCGGAGTTTGGAGTTTGTAGAATCTTGGATTTGAATATTTCGAGTTCCAGAGAGGAAATCCCTACTGACTATTGCCGCGTGATGCATGTACTTTTAAAGGCAATGACCCACTTAATTTTCCGTAGGTCAAGGTGGGAGGATGTCATTGGTTATTGGTTGAAGAAATGATGCGTTTCGTTGGACAATCCTCTGATGAGTGATGGGGCAGTGCGAGACTTTTAAGTTCGCGACGGGTTGATAGGTTTTCCCTAACTTATTAGGTTTTCATCCGGCGCTGATTTTTATGGTCCAAGTGCATGTGCGGCGGATCAACGGGTTTTCCCACCAGGGTGTTGGTTTTGTGTTGGCCCAATCGTTTGCGAGGCAGGCGTTGGATTTTTATGGCGTGGCGTTGATGGGTTTTTCCGGCGTGAAAGCGTCTCGACGGATGGCACTTACGCGGATAATTCTTAATGATAGACCTATACAGTGATACTACAGTGGCAAGCTTGGAATACATGAATAAATGAATATAAATAAAAAGAAAATCCTATGGTTTTCATAGGATGTTACAGTATACATAAGCAAAAATGTCTCAAATATGTTACCTTGTGAAAGTTCGATGTACTTCCTTCCATTTGCCTAGATTGGGTTAGCTTTATATTACCAGCTTCTGAATTACTCATTGCTTGCACAAGCAAAATTAAACGTCGGTCTAGCAAAGTTCTTTTAATGTTAATAAAATATTTATATTATGTAAGTACAGTTGATTAATCTATCATTACTTTTATTTATATTATCGCCCAATAAAATTTAAATTATATAAGTATGGAATAAAATAAAATTTTAGTTTATGTATACATATATAAAAAACCATGGGTGTAAATTAGTAGTGACAAGAGTATATATTCTGGCAAAATCGTGCCTGTTGAAATTAGGAGACAACAGTAGTTGTCAATGTCCACGAAGGTTGCCTATACATATATTTTACAGTCACACAAAATCTATCAAAATACGAGACAAGTGACTGAAAAGTAAATAAGATCTGACTGTATATCAGGCATTTTGCCAATTATTTAATTTTTCACACGCGTCAAAACTGTTATTACATTTATAAATACTTACTACTTTAAAGGCAATTGTATCAAGTGGTGATTTGTAATATCTGTCGACCTCATATCATCAACCCTCTTTGCTCTACAGCTTATTTTTATTTTTTTTTTCGCAGAGAAATATTTTAACTAGATAGAATCTCAAGAACTAAAGTTACAGTCGCTACTTTACAAAAACTTTCTCGTGCTATTGACGGTTTTGTAGTTTTGTTTTTCAAAAAAATAAGGAATACATGATCAAATATATATATATTATATTCATAAAATCTTATTATATAATTGTAGTGGAATAATAGAAGACTCGGATCATCTTAAATTATAAAAAAAAAAAAGAATATGAAAATAAAATTGTACAGCGCTGCTTTTTTACAAAATCTCATTAGAATATCTTAAACGGCATTGAAATAAAGCAGAATTGAGTTTAATTTTAAATAAGTGTAAATTAGAAAAGCGATAACGTTAATGTTTATGGAGATGCTTATTTATTAATTTTTTTCTTCCCTCTGCATAAATTTATTTTCATTTTACGTACTTAGAAACCAATTTGGTACAAAATATGTATAATATATTGCTGGAAAAAACTTTGCAATAAGTTAAAAGCTTCATAGAAATACGTTTTGCAACTCTAGCAGCCGTAAGTCATAATAAGCTTTTCCGGGTTTCTGCTCGTGCGCGCTTGTAGGTGTTATAGAAATTTGATTACCCAGAAAGACTTTGGAGGAAACGATTCGAAATCAGGCGGTGATAAATTCAGGTAATTGAACAAATAAATCAAATTCCCTAATGAATTAATTTTATGTTAATATGTTGTATATATGTAGATTAATGTAAAGGAACAAATGTAATATGTAATTTCATATTTTGTTATACAATATAATTAATACATTGATTGGTACTGATAATAACGCTAGAAATTACAAAATTAATCAGATTATTTTATAATCTAAAATAAAATATTGGAATCCCATTATCATATTATCTCTAAAAATTCTTTCAGATAATGAACATTCTTTTCCCACAAAAGCAAATCAATGCATGAGAATTATCCATTAATAGATTAAATTAAATAATTTATGTCGAGGAGGATAAGTATCTAGTATGTACATACACTTTGAATAAATTAAAAAGGAATTAAAAGGAAAACAGAACAGCAGTTTTTTGCCGATTAGCTGTCGGGCATATGAAAGTACAGGGAGGAACGTACTGTGCATACAACATCTGCAATCGAACATTGTTTGCAAGCATATAACTTTTAACAGAACGACGTTAGAACGAATTTTGAACTATACGTTGTCGTTACTTTTACGGCTATAGGTATCTACTTTTATTTATTTTCGTTTCTTACCTTGAAATCTTAGAACATTCTTGTTAGGTTGTTCCGGAATCCGATCGTATATTTGCAATTGGCAATATTGGCATGTGTGCATTGTGCGCTCATTTGTAGATGTCGTGACAGGGCTGGCAAATAGAAACTACATGCTTATTTCTGAAATTGTGCGTACGCATCTCTTTCTCTCTCTCTCGTTCAATCACTTTTTCCTGTAACCATTCTTTGTGGGTTTGTTTGAATGTTTGATTTCGGAAATAACATCATATGGTATTATTCATACACATGTCACCAGATAGAGATATTTCATGCCATTCTATAAAATGTGAGTCAATTCTGTTCAAATTACTCAAGCAGATTTTTTCAAGTCCAGATTGAGTAAAATTGGCTTAAGTAGTAAAACAAAAGATGCTTGACCATTTGAATAATATTTACCGGTATTGGATATGACCTTAAGTAGAGATTGCTTTGTATTATATTAAAAATGAAACCGCAGTTTAAAAGGCAGGTTTTTATAAAAGTTATATTCAATCTGATTATTTTTAACAGTATTTTGAACACGGTGGAGTGCTTGGAGTAATAAAATACATGTTTTCATACATAACTGTCATATCTTGTTAAAATTATTGTGATAATTATAAAGAGATCACCGGTAATGGAGTCTATTATGGTGCGCAGTATAGTTATAGATTGCTGAGTGTAACTTCACTAAATACTTTTATGACAACCCACTGCAGTGTTGCATTAAGATGTTCATGCCATAAATATTCGGGAAGAAGCGATACCAGCCCCTGAATAAAGTTATATAGGTAAAATTATGTCTATAGTGGTCGTGAACCTAACCTCATTTTTTGAAAGCCATGCGTGGCGAATACGAAGGGTTTTGTAGCTTCGGCGCGCTTCGAGTCGACGGGTCACTTTTTTTAAACAGGGTAGAAAATAAGTATTTTGAGTATTAAATAACTTTGGTCGCATCAGATTTCGTGAAGTTATTTATTGAAAGCTTAAAACAATTATTTGTTTTTTTTATATATTTTTTAATGCGGTTTTCTATTTTTTGCATTGGTTAATGTATAATTTGCTAAATCTGTTACGGCGAAACTGACAGAAACAGAGCGTTTACTTATAGATGTGATCATCGATGAACAACAAAATCGTATACTTATAGACACGTATATACGTTGTTGGAGCGAAGAGAAAGTAGTTTCAAGATTTTTCGTAAATTTTTCTTTTTAAATATTATAGTAATGAGAAGAACGTAAAATTCCAAAGACGGCTTGCAATTTGTTTTAGTGGGCGCATGTAAACAAATGTATTTGCATTAGAATTGAATTCCCAAAATATGCATATTCCTTATGTTTTATATACTATAATAAATAAATGAATGGTTATGAAGAATAGATTTTACGAATGATCTATTTGATTAATAGTAAAAAAAGAAAGATGATACAAAAAGTATCGCAAGTATATAAGCATTATTATCTTATGTGGACGAAAAGATATTCGCTGTACACATATATATATGCAACACGTACGTATACTTGTGTAAGCTGTATTTTCAGATTATACATAGTTGGAGTTTTCCTTTATGTGTACTAGCGATTTGATGCTTCCTACGTGTGTATATTATATATTGGGGAATAGTGGTACTGTAGTAGCTGGGTATATGGGCGGGAGAAACGAGTGAGCGAATAGATGGTTCGATGCGGTTGATTAGCGATTCATAACGTATGAATCGACGCTCCTATTGCGGCACGGATTTAGCCGATAAATTATGTATTCAAAGTAGGTGGACAACGAAATTAGAAACTTTTTTTCTGTAAGCGTGTGGAAGATTGTACCGGTCTATTGAGCATTGGTTCAATATCAATTATTAGACCTGACAATGCTGGTCAATCAGGTCAGTATTGCTGCGGGTATGGGGAACAGTTAGAGCTGTCCATGAATGAAAGCATATATGTACTCAGTTATTTATACACTAATTTAAAATGAGTATGTTGTAAAGTTGTGAAGATAATGATCCCCTCTCCTGAAGATTTGGTAATTGAAGGTTCTATTTACATTTCGTTGTTATACGAAAGCATTAATTTTAACTTCTTAAACTGACAAATGTACATACTATAAAGAACTTTGACAATAAGTCGGAAAAGTTATTTGCTGTTACATATATTCATTAATTGAGTCATGGGCGCCTAAATACATTCTTAGGAGAATAATCTAGAAATTTTACTCCATTGTATGCATATTCGAATTAGAGTTGAAGTCGAGTCAATTACGAATTTTAAATGTTTAGTTATTTCCGCGCGTTGGAGTACTTTCATTAAATACCTTATGCATGCAGCATCGTGGTGCAGGTAAAAGAATTTCTGTTCGGCCCAAAAGCGCATATTAAATATTTTAATTTATTCAATAAAGTAAACCTAAAGTGTGCACGCTTAAAATTTAGACTTTCAGTAGAAATGGATGATATCCCGCACAAAACACTAAATACATCCCTCATCGCAAGTTCTTTTCCATTAGCCGCAGCACGTTCAATATTCTTTAATTGTAATATAATTTAAATTCTATACGCTTTTAAATACCACTGAATTCTATTCATGTTAATTTATTTTGTTCTGTCCTATGTACAACATTTTCAAAGTGTGCCGTTTATTGGTACTCTAATATAAGATCGTGCTCTGTGACATTACTCACAAGATCGAATAACTTTTAATACTGTTAAATATATAATGATAATTGCGCGCGATGTAACCAAACGAAAAAGAATTAAGTAGAAAAATCCGGATAATGTATGCTGGTCAAGCGGTCAAGTCGAGCACTTTGGTAAAAATGATGGTCACCCGGCGTCACAGAGCCGTTCAAATATATATCATTGAAACAGCGAACGCACCTTCTCTCGCCACATCTATCTATTCGTGTCTCTTTCTCCGGCAAAGGCAAGAGCAGCTATAGCGTGCAGTGACAGATCGAAGCCGTGCGTGAGAGCGCGCCTCAAAGCGAACGAGTGTGTGTGTGTGTGTGTATGAGAGAGCGAGAGAGAGAGAAAGCGAACATTGGCTTGGCTCAGACCAGACCTCACGGCTACCTACATATATCTATATAGCTGAAAGGAAAACGATCCAGAGAAAGACAAGCATATATAGAGGGGTGTACACACGAGAGCGATAGAGAGTGGGAGGTTAGGAAAGCAGAAGAAACGAAAGAGAGAGAGATAGAGAGAGAAAAAGCTAGCAAGGGGTCAGTGTATGTAGTGGTAGAGGGGGAGACTGCTTGAATGCTGGTTCGAGTCCGCGCGCGCGTATACCAGTGTCCGGGGGCCCCCACCGCTCTCTCTCTCTCTCTCTCTCAGTGTATACTATATACAGTATACACCATAATATCGCTGCTGCTGCTCTCGCGGTAGGCCATCAGTGTGCGCGGCGCGAAGCGTGTGAAAAGCTCCTGCTCGAACTATATATATATATATATATATATGCATATAGTTTATATCCCATATAGCAGACGCATTATAAGCTATAAGAGAGAAGAGAGAAAGAGATAGAGCTGCACCCGGCGTACATGCTTATATAGGACCACACATACAGACGGAGATAGTATAAGAATCGCGCGCTGTGTCGAGAGTTTGCCGCCTATATATCCTCGTCGGATCATTAGGGCACACCACGCGTATGCACTCGGCCTATATAGATCCATCGGCTCAGCAATATATAATAACAACAACAATCGGAGCAGCAGCAGCAGCAGCAGTAACGAACGCGTGTGCTCGTCGCGCAGAGAGCAAGACAGAGAGATAGCGAGAGAGAGAGAGAGAGAGAGAGAGACAGATAGAGAGAGAGAGAGAGCGAGAGATAGAGAACCGGAGCTACTCGTCTAGCGGCCGCTCCGTTTTGGTTAGGTTAAAAACGCCTCGCCTATATATCCACACTTTATTCCGCCGCGCCGCCGCCGCGTCAATATATGCGCGCGCGTCTATGCCACTACTACTACCCGGCTAAAACACACAGGCACACATGTACAGTCTCTCTGACTGCGCTGCTGCCTCTCCTCGAGATATATAGAGCCTCCCCGCGAGCAGCCGCACTCGCGCGTGTGTGCGTGTTGTCGTCGCCTACCGCTATATACTATCCTATAGCCTCCTGCCGTCTCTTTTCTGCAGTTCAGCTCAAAAGCAGTTTTGAATCTCGTATTATACGCCGATCGAAAAGTCGCTCTCCCTCTCCATATGTCCGAGACAAAGTTTCCTCTCGCCCCGAGTGCAACCTGATCTCTCTCGCAAAAGAAAGTAAGAGGGAGAGAGAAACAGCGAGATAGAGCGAGAGAGGAAGAGAGGGAGGAAGTCTGCATATGTGTGTTCGCAAGAGGAATAATAAAGAAGGAGAGGAGGAGAGAAGAAGTGGCGGCGGCAGTGGCGGCGGCGGCAGCAGCAGCAGCAGCAGCAGCAGCAGCAGAATCTGCACGGATGTGTGAGCACCTTTATGCGGAGTGCGAGCAGCAGAAGCAGCAGTAGAAAGAGCCCCAGACAAACACGGCAAAAGTGCGCGTTGAACGCGCGGTAGTTTTTAGTAGTAGTAACAGTTGGTAGCGGGTAGGACAGACATATATACGCGTTACGCGCATATAGGCAGGGGCTGAGCGACGTCGGGCGACAGCGAACTTGAGGTGGATTATAATAAAACAGCCGCGAGAAAGGAAGCGGGGAGAGAAATAGAGACGAACCACAACACAAGAGGAGTGTACGAGGCAAATTTCGAAGTAAAACAGGAGGAAGACGAAGAAGAAGAAGTAGAAGTAGAAGAAGAAGAAGAAGAAGAAGCAGCTAGAAGAAGAGGAGCAGAAAGCCGTCAGCGCACCAGTGCCAGGGAGCAGAAGCACTCACACACTACTCTCTCTCTTCCTTCCTCTCTCTCTCCTCTCTCTCTCTCTCTCTCTCTCTCTCTCTACTTCTCTCTCTCTCCGTCTAGCGCTCGCAGCTATCGCAGTTCGCTCTTTCTCTCTCTGCCGCACGCGGACGAGCGCACCACACGTACACACACCACAGACGCAGAGTCAAGACTGTGCGCGCCGTGCCTTGGTGTCTCTCTCTCTCTTATATAAATATCTATATACATACGTAGACCGTCGTCTCCTCTCCCAAGAGAAGGCACGCGTATATATGTGCGCGCACACACTGACGCCCACACGGTAAAGAGAGAGAGAGAGAGAGAGAGAGAGGAGGTGGAGAAGAGGGAGAAAGAGAGAGAGGGAAGCACCGAAAGAAGAAGAATCAGAGGAGGAGAAGCAGCAGCAGCAGCAGCAGCAGCAGCAGCAGCAGCGGCGGCCGAATGCCTACGACCTCAAGCAGCAGCAGCAGCAGCGCAGCAGCAGCAGCAGCAGCAGCAGCAGTAGTCCTCGCCGTCGACTACGTCGCGCGCGATCGTCACGTTAAGCCGTCAACAACAGCGACGTCGACGTGCTGGGAACATCCTAGTAGACGATACAGGGCCGCGCTCGCACTCTAAACCGAATAGCTGCTCTGCCTACCGTCGTCGTCGTCGTCGCAGTCGTCGTGTGCGCGCCTCTCTCTCGTTCTCGCTCTGCTGTGTGACTTTTTCATCTCTCTTTTCCCTTCCCCCCTCGACACGCCGTGTCTCTCTCTTCTTTTTTTGATATTATATCGACGAGAGAGAGATACACCTTTGCCAGAGGGAAGCTAAACGTTCGGAGCGCGCTTAATACATGATAATAGTGTACAGTGAGTGTGAGAAGAGTAATTATTGCGTGCGTCCGCCTCGTGTATTGTACATATATACGTAGCTAGAGAAGAAGAGTGATATATACACATACACACACGTATAAAGAGAGAGGAAGGAACAACATCGTCTGCTGGGTTTTCCTCTGTCACTTGGTTTCTATCCCAGCTGAATAGTTGGTTTAGAGCCACACAGGGACACGCACACGCATACACACACGCCACACACGCAGTATATACAGAGAGGCAGAAGACGAAATCAGCAGCGGAGAGAGCTCCATTGTAATACATGCCAGAGGAGGAGAGAGAAGGATGATACGGTGCGCGAGTGTGTGTTTTACTTGAGGAGAGAAGAGGAGTGGAGCGGAGAAAGAGAGAGAGAAGAAAAAACGTGCGTGTGCCTTGCCATAGAGAAAATATATATTTCGCGTGTGCGCGCCTTCGCTACCCCAGTTTGTCTCTCTCTCTCTCTATTTCGTTCAGTGTGCGTGCGTGTGTTTTTTTTCAAGGATACACTCCCCGTACACCTTTTTGTGCTATCGTCGACCAAAACAACCCTCCGTTCGTCGCACTTTAACCAGCACCCCCACCCGCACCCCCTCTTCCTCTATTATTCCCAAACCCTGCAGGTAGTCTTTATTTCTTTTTTTTTTTGTTACCTTTTTTATGCCCATCTTCGTCGCCACGCTCGTGCTAAATAAGAAGAGAAATAAGTATACACAAGCGAAGTGAGTGCGCGAGTGGTTACAAACAAGCCTCCCTGCTCGAGTGAGAGAGCGAGGAATAATCCAAAACGGCCGATTATGAGTAGCCGTGCCTGAAAGTAGATACAGTCAAGATTCAGCAAGACGAGGCGGCATCACCAGTTAGCCAGCGGTAGAGAAGGTGTTTTCTAAACGGCTCCTTCACCTCCCCGAGGCTCTTATACTTCTAACCCCCTTGCACCCACACCCCACCCTCTGTCAGTCCTAACCAATAAAAAAAAGGAAAACAGCCCTTCTCTTCCCCCTTGTCCGTTGGGTGTTCTGCTGGTCTATGTGTGTTGATTCTTTTGGTTTTGTTTGACCTCTCTCCCTCGAATATATATACACACATATATATATATACATACATATATATATATACATATATATTTAAGCAAGAGAACGGAGACAGATACGTGGATAGATAGATAGAGCGTGACGAAAGTGCGCCCAGGCAGAAGAAGAGAAGAAGAGAGAAGAGAGGCGGATAGCAGCGCTGCGACCCGCCAGCAGCAGCAGCGGCGCCGCCGCCGCGCCATCGGAAAGACACTAGGCACCACCACCACCATATCCACCACCACCAACACCGCCAATCAACCGCCAGGATGACCTCGAACAATCCCCCGAACCAACCCCCAAAGCTGTCTACGACGGACCGGGTTATCAACGGTAAGTAGTTACAGACCAATCTTGCAATAACCTAACCTCGAAAAGTTTTGCATCTTTTTCTTTCAACTTCATCCCTTCGAGCGAGGCTTTGCCTCGCGTAGGTTAAAACGTAAAGGGAGCTGCGCGCGAGGCGCACTCTCTCTCTCTCCCTCTCTCTGTCTCTTTCTCTCTCGATGTATATCCAGAAAACCGGGATTGACCCCTCCGAGTGTGTACGTGTGTGTTGGTGCGCGCAAACACACCCTCAACGCGACGGCGCAACCCCCTTGGGTATATATATATATATATATATATACATAAGTCACCATCGGTGTGTAGGTACGTTCCTCTCGTGATGTGTACATATATATGTATACGCGCGCAACACATATGTGTGTATCTGCTGTACCTACACCCCTCTTTCTCTTTCTCGTGACTGCTGCGTGTCGATTTTTTCGTCTGTCTGGCTCTTTCTCGCTCTCCCTCTACTTTCTCTCCTGCTATCTTAGAGAGGGTGCGATTTCCCCCCATGCGCTCTTTCGACCCCCCTCCTCCCTCTTTTCTCTTCTTTGCTCTCTCTCTCTCTGCGAGAGAGCGAGGATTAAGAGCCTTCGGCTAAGCACGCACGGAATTTTTAGGTTAGGAATTCGCTCCGCCACCCTCTCCGACCCTCCTGCGATTATGTTCCTTTTCACCCACCCCTCATGGGGGAGGAACTGCTACACCCACCTGAGAAATCGTGAATATACGTAGTCTTGCGCTTTAATGCGCTTCTCGCGCACACGGCTTCTTCTTCTTAGCGAGAATTGCTGGGGATTTCAAGGTGATGAGGGGCTGATTCTCTCTCTCTCTCTCTCTCGCGACTCCTCTTGACTTCTCTCGATGGGAGAGTATTTTTTAACGATTATTTTTATAAGCCCGACGATGTGGGTGAGGGTAGGCTGCTGTTGAAAGTGCGAGGGGTTTAACGGGGATCTGGGTGATGTCTGCTTTACAGGTCTTGCGTGTACTGATTTTTGAAATTTTTTCATTTTCC
This sequence comes from Megastigmus dorsalis, assembly GCA_900490025.1. Classification (NCBI taxonomy): domain Eukaryota; kingdom Metazoa; phylum Arthropoda; class Insecta; order Hymenoptera; family Megastigmidae; genus Megastigmus; species Megastigmus dorsalis. The sequence continues at coordinate 17,747 of UELU01125417.1, forward strand.
ACGAAAGCCGTTGTAATTTGAATCTGGGAGTGGGATTTTTAGATTATGTCAGGTTATATACGATGTTAATGCTAACTACTTCACTCATGTATCCGCGATTATTAGTGGATGATTCTCGTGAGCTTATCTTATATTCTGTAACCTATCAAGATTTTAAAACGCTAACAATTTTAAGAGACATGAACTAATATTATAATTAGTAATCTATTCGAATTATATAATAAAGCAGTTCTATTTATTTATATTTAGTTGTAAGCTCATGTTTTTACTAACGACTTTAAAACTGTTGAGAGCCTTGAAAGAGATGTTTTTAGGTTAATTGCATATTTAGGCGTTTGAATTTATCTCTTGGAAACTTCGAAAAACCGCAAAAAAAAGCTGCTGAATACTTTTTACAAATTTAAGCTTCCTAATACAAAACACGAACCCCTTAGCCTTAAATTATAGCGTACAGCGGTGAAAATTCCCAGAAAGAACTTATTCGTACCTTCATTCGTAATTAATTCGAATGCCCTCCCAAACGAACGCTACCTCCTTCTTTTGACTTGTTTGAACACCCTGAATTGAAATTTTTTACCAGCGACTTTGCATAGTAATACATTTCCTTATTATCTCTCTAAATTTTGTTTGAGGTTATGATACTTAACCTCTTTTCTCTCAGCGCCAGCTTCCAACGATTCCGTACCTTTTACCTCGTTTTCAGTTGCCCTAGAGAAGTTCTATGGGTTTGTTTCTCTCTTTCTCTCTCTCCCTCTCTCTCTCTCTCTCTCTCTCTCTCTCTCTCTCTTTCTCTTTTTCTTTCTCTCTACCCACCCCTCCCTAGGTTATTCTGGCTGTTTGACTTTACGCTTCCAAGCGAATGGCTGGATTTTTCTGGTTGGCTTGAGGAAGTCGCAGGATAAAAGACACTGGGAGCTTATACACACACTCGTTTATTGGTGCGTACGTGCGTGTGCTTGTGATTCCTCGCGCGGCACGTTGAGAGCGCAAAACAGAAAAGGTCCAAGTATACACGGCCTGGAAGAGCTTATACGAATGCAAATGGTCTAATAGGGGATTATTCCAGAGCTTGTACCTGCGCTTTTCTATTTTTTTTATTCTCCCGGTCGTACGCGAACAACTAGATAAAGTGCGGTTTTCGGCTTCGACTTGCATGCGCTTTGGCTTTTCCACTCCTGCGGCTTTGGCTCGTTGAGAAAAGCGTTGGCGTTTATATTGGTTCAGTTGTGAATGATTTGATGAAATTATATAATGGAGCGGAGTATATTGTTTTGTCGAAATATTTCGGACGGATTGTAGGGACTCAGTTTCATCATAGGAATGAGTTTTTTTGGTGTCCTGCAATCTACAATATATTTTTATTGATTCTTCATTTAAATTGCAGTCAAAAATCTCTCGCTAGCACAAGATTAATTAAAAATACTTTTCAATATAGTGATTACAATTGTCATGTTCTTTATAGGCTTGATATTTATTGCAAATAATCAATTAGAAAAAAATAATTTTGTATTTTAAAAAGGGTCTTTCGACTTTTGCATATCATGCTCTTTTTGAAGAACATTTTTATCAGAACTTTTTCTAGTGTAACTATTAATATTTAGTGAATTAAATATAATAGCGAATACTTCATACAATTTAAAAATATTTATTCTTCATCATTGAATGTTAAGAAAGTAAAATCCCACTTGTGTAAAAAAAAATTGTATTAAAAGAAAAGTTGTTTAAAGACTATAAAGCTCCTCCAAATTTACTGCCTCTCACTTCTCGTGTACACACTCTGCCGTAAAATAAGAAATCAATCTTGTGAGTGGCTCCATTCTTCATTCTCAAAATGCGCGCGCAATTCAAATTGCAACTTTAAAAAAGCGAGGCAATATTCCTGAAGCATATATTCTCCCCCCTCCCCGCGCCTTCCTGATCGATTGGATCATTACCGGCGCGTTCGAGGAATCGGATATATATACATACGCACATTTTTTTATTCTCCCTACCACTCGATTTTCACGTCGCGTCCTAAGCTATTTTCCCTGCAGCTGCTCTTAACTTCTCTGTCTTTCTCTCTCTTTACTCCCACGTATCGCTTCATTTGTTTATACACTCGCTCACTAGTTCTAGCGATTTTTTCTTCTCCATCTCTCCTGTTTTTTTTCATTTGCGTAAATTTCGTAAAGCTGCTCTGGCTTCGGTATATATACTCTTCTTTCGTTTTCCCGCAACAAGAGAGAGCGAGATTTTGTGTAGCGAGAGCGAATCGGGGGATTCCGCGATTTCCTATACTTTTCGTGTGGAAGAGGAGAGCCAGGAATTTCTTGAAATGAAAATCGCGCGATGTCAGTATTTGAGGGGAATTTTCGAGAGAATACGAGTTGATTTTATATATACCGGCGATATGTGGAAAGTGGAGGGTTATTTCCGTTCTTTTATGCTGAGAAAAATAGTCTTTTCCCTTTTTTTTATCAAGCAAATTTTTTATTAATACAAAAAAATGTTTAAAAATTGTAATGGAAAAATTTGAAAAAACCGAAAAATATGTACTTATCTACAATACATTCTAATGCAAAGATACGACAGTCGACTTTGTAGTCTGAAATCTGACATTCTTGTTTATGTTGAATGAATTACTATTTTCTTTTAAATGTGTGAATACATGATGGAAAAGAGACTTGCGGCAATATTAACCATTTTTATCACCGATGGCAGAAATTTGCAGAGTCTTGAGTACAAAAACTTTCCCATCAATCGTCAAGGGTTCTAAATAGAGTTTATAGCCTCACTTTTTTTCACGCACCTCTAATAAAAGTATTTGTTTTTTAAAAAAATGTTTATTTTACTAAATTTTTACTAATTAAATTTAAGATAATTGAAATAGGTTTTATAAATAATCGTCAAATATTATTTCTACAATAACCTTCTATAATCGTAATCTAGTGATAAAAATCATATAAGAAGCTTTACTTCGTTCCAGGTAACTATTATTTCTAAAAATTGTACGTAGCATAAGTTTACAAATATAGTTCTAATATTTTTTTCGCATTAAAAAAGAGCGATTATTAATCATTTGTATATAATAGAAACCAACGAGCTCGGGTTTTCAACAAATATTTCCTCCTCCCCCAACCTACACACACCCACACAGTTCAAATTAATACTCGGCAGCAGCAAATGTTTCATTAACCACGCGACATCAAAATTGTACGCTATGCTCGGGGAGAAAGCGCCCCATATACAGAGGCATAAAACTTTTTCCACCGATCTTTATTAAAGTCTCGCCTCGCTATTTTTCCATCCACACACCCCCTTTTTTTCCTTAAAAAAAAGCGGAAAAAGGCTGTATAACGTATACACCGCAGTCTCACTTTGATATTTTGCCTCCCACTTCTCTCCTCGTTTTTTTTTCCTGTCGATTTCCCTCGCTCCAATGGACTCACATATATCCCCCCCCCCTACATACACACGTCCTTCTATTATTACTTCCCTCCCTTTTTACTCATCGCGTTGTGTGTGTGTGTGGATATACCTTGTGTCTTCTCTCCCCCCTTCGGCCCTTTTCTTTTTTCCTCTCCTTCGGCCGTTCGCTGCAACACATCCGATGAGAATTTTTCACGTATACATACTTGGTGCGTGGCGCGCGCTGAGGATAGGATGGGAGCATGAAAAAATGAAGAATTTTCGGACTTCTCTCTCTCCCTGTCTGTTTTTTTTCTGCCGCGCATGGCTTGCCCAGTATATAGTCGTGACCTCGCGTGCTCGATGAACCTTGAGGTAGACGCGAGAGGGAGCTTTACAGCTCTGCTTGGCTCACCCCACCCGCTCTCTCTCTCTCTCTCTCTCTCTCTCTCTCTCTCTCTGTCTCTCTCTTCCACACAACACCCTGGCGGTTTTAGGTTATAGAGTGAAAAATTCCGCTTTTGCTTGTCCGATAAAGTTTAGCGTTTTATCGACTGTTCTTTGACTTTCTGTTGTCTGCACCCTCCCCTCACCTTTTTTGTTTAGAATTTATATATTTATTAGATATTGAGAACATATTTTACGGTATTGAGGAATTTAAGCGATCAACGAATTAATTATTCTAGCCTGTTTATGAGTGTATATATACGTATTAATGTGCAGTAAAATGCAATTCTGTTGATTCAAAAGGACTTTATACTTTGCCCATCCTTGGCATATTACGATTCCCACATATTCCATGTCCTATCACTTGCGCATCACATCGGAAATTCAAGATTTGTTAAAAACTGAATCTCTAATAATACAGTAATACTTTTGAATATGTAAACGTTTGCAATAGAGATTATTTTAATATTGTGAAATTATATACATATTATTTTATACCATGATATGTAACTAAAAAAAAGAGTTATTAAATTCACGTAATTTTTGTTACAATCCATCCAAGAAAAAATTTATTTAATTTAAAAAAATATTTACTTAATCTAACACTATTTTTTTAATTATGTAAACTTTACTTAGATCAAGTAAATGTTTCTTTAATTCAAATAAATTTTTTCTTGTATGGATTGAAACAAATATTTACTTGAATTTAATAGTTATTTTTTTTACCACAACCGTAAGTATTTTAACGCCTCACTTCTTAGCATTATCTTTTAAAACTAGATCTATATTTACAATTGACAAGTAGTAATATGCTAACTCAGTCAGACGATCAATATATGTAATAGACATGCATTTCATTGAAGTTCAATCCGATTGCACAGATCTTTCTTTATTTTTTCGTAAAGACAAATTAAATAACCATTAACTGTTAATTACCAGAGTTATTTGTAGTATCAAGCAATATTATACTGAACAGTTTATAGTTATTAATAATACCAATCTATATTATGGTGTACTACATACGTATTGCATCAACAATACGTAACACTTTGTAGAGTATTTTGAACTGCTGGTCTCTTAATATCAAAACTACGTTTATGCGGTCAAAAGTAGTACTGAGTAAAACCAGTCAGTCGCTCATTCATACATATATTCATGCACATATATCCCTTAGGATTCCGATCTCATCTTCGATGGTTTTCTTCAGTTAGCTCAGGATATAAATACTTAGTAGAAATTATTTTCCATGCTTAGTCATTATTATATACTTTGTGCACTAATAAAACTGTTTGATGTACACATTAACGTAATACATAATTTCTCTCATGTTTTCACTTTTGAATCTATGGCGGCTGAATAATTTACAATTTTTAGTGTCAAACTGATAATAATATGTTTACTTTTATTGGTACGAAATTTAATTTAAAATACAAATTTTCCTTGTACGAGCTAAAGCTCTTTTTGAATGCGTAAATTTACGTCACAGGAAATATAAATTAAAAATTCCTGTTATATTTCTCTCTACTTAAGTAAAGCAAAATTCGCTTAAAACTTATTTGAGTTAATTAAAATTGCTTGGAAGTTACTTTACGGAAGTAAAATTATCTTAAATTTATGAGAGGAAATCTCGTTAAACATGTGCTATTGCTATTATACGTCAACTCAGAAAAATGTACCTTTCATCTCAGAAAGTTTAACTTGCAAAGGATAATACTTCGGTGGTCAACAGGATCCAGCTTACATTGTAAAAATTCTCATCGGATGCATCTCGATATTAACAAATAATGAAGGAAAATAAAATAATACAAACAAAATTATTACATTGAACAAAAAGTTAATGTTTACTTAAAAAAGTACGATTTAATTAAGACAAATTAACAACGTCAGAAATAGATCTTTGAAAGGTTGGAAGTAGAGCTTTTCATTGGTTCTTTCGTTACAAACAGATTGATCACCAAAGAGTAACTTCTTTTGTAACTATTAGGATTCTGACTCTTTCTTGTACTCAAAGATACTACCCCTAACCTCACAAATGAACTATGGCTATTAATTTTCTTCAATCACAAATAGATATAAAGCCACTTGTACAAATAAGAGTCTTTTCTATAACGACTAACTAATAACGTTGTGTCAAAAGCATTTGTCTTTCTCTTTTTGCAGAGTATTCCTCCAAAACCATTAGTTGGGATGGAATCGTTTTTGTAGCAAGACGATCCTTTAGATTCGCATTTTCGAGCCAAATTCCTTTGTACAACAAACACCAGCTTTTCGGATACAAGCGCAACACAAAGTATAAATGCATTCCTTGTCCAACGACAATGAAAATAATGGTGTAAAGCTACTATTCCTTTTGTCGCATGCGGATTCGCGTTTTTTCAAGTTCAGACTGAAGGAAAACTACCACCATCATCATCAACAATGCAGCGATAGCAGATGGGAGAGAGATGTGTGTACACTTGAAGGCTCGGGTGGCAATCTGCAGCCAAGTTGCTCCCCCTCTCTTCTCTCTCTCTCTCTCTCTCTCTCTTTCTCTTCTCAGTTCTCTCTCCCTCTCGCTTCTGCTCGCTCCGGGGGGATGGTGGATTGATTTTCCTTTTTGCCGAGGCCACGATGCTGCTGCTGCTGCTGCTGCTACACGGCTATTGCTATCGACCTGTATGGTCGAGCCACCGACGCGATAGTCACGCGACTTCTGTATGCGTATATATATATATAGGTTATTCGAATAAATTTGTACAGCGCTATTTGTTGGCTGGATTGCTTTTTATGCATCACAAAATATCATGTGATTCCGGGTTAATTTTTGAAGTTCTTTCTATGTCGTGGACAAAAATTTGGGTCTAGGAGAAAGCCACTCGAACTCGGAAGTACTTATGCAGTTTCATGGCCGAGTGAAAATGTTGCAATTAAATTCTAAGCGGATTCAAGTATCTACATTCTATAAGTAATTTGTAAAATTGACGATTTTAAACATTATTTTTGCAACGTTCTATTTCCGAACTTCCAAGTTTGGAGCAATGTGGATTTTTGAATTCTCCACTTCCTTCCGGATGAAGTTGTTTTTAATAACTACTTTGTAAAAGTTTAATTAAAATCTATTGACCGATTGATTTTGCTCGGAATATTCCGTATATATAGATCGCAACTTGCCCTGCTCTCTCTCTCCCTCTCTCTCGTCTGTACTGTGTTAGTGCTTCTCTCTCCTTCGTAGGTATACATCAATTGAGCGGTGCGCGCGCGCGCACTTTTTTCCTCTCTCTCTCTCTCTCTCTCTCTCTCGCTCTCTATATATATATCTTGCTTTCTCTTACTCAGCGTTCGATGTATATAGGGCAGAGAGAATCTTTCTTTCTCTCTTTTTCCCACGAGTACACTTTTGCCCTTCGATTCCGCTAGCGCATGTGTCCGTATGTCCCTTGACACCCTCCCGGCACATAACCCAAAAATGGAGCTTCGATCTCTTTTCTCTCCCTCTCTCGTGCTCGTCTATATATCAGTCTTTCTCTCTGTCTCTCTATCTCTGAAATATGTTGCCTTTTTTCCCCTGCTACGTAGAGGCGGAGGTGGAGGATAATCGCGTGAAACGTGATTGCGAAGTAATTTTTTTTTGTTGCCTCCGTCTCTCTATCACTCTGCTTTATCTATGGGTTCGCGCTGACGCTCGCGCGTGTGTGTATGTGAGGATGTAAGTACTGTAAGATATTTTTGCAGCTCAGTGTATAGGTTGGCTGTAAGGGCTGTTTGCAAGCTTTCGCAAATTCAAATCTGATTTTGTGAGGTGACTTCTTTTTTCTCATCATTTCTCTTTTTTTCTTTCTTTTTTTTTTCTTGTTTCGATGTGGGGATTGGAAGTAAAAGATTCAGTTCGCGCAGGATTGGAAAGCGATGAGATGGTATTAAATTGGGATTGGCTGTTGGCTGCTCGGATTGAAAATTTCTATGCGCCGAGTTTACAGCATGAGACAGAATAATTTGTTGGGAGGATATTTCTTGATGAGATGAGTAATCTGTTTCGAAAACGGAGTTTTTTTGTTAAACCACGATTAAACTGTAATTTTATAAATCATTGTTTAAGATAGACAAGTAAAGTAAATTTGTAGGCATAAATCGTTATGTACCTCCTAAGAAATTGCGAAAAACAAAATAATAAACTTTAATGACACAAAATAGTATTAAACTTTCGAAGTGAAATTGTCATCCTTAGTATTCAGAGTACAAATACAAATTTCTTCATTCTTAAGTGTTTCTACATGCAAAATTTCCGAACTTTGAAGGTTATATGTAAAAGTTGTGCAGGCTGTATACATTTGCAAAGGTCGATAATTATTAGAGTCCTAAAACATGTAATAGTTTGTATAAGATAAAACAGAATGAAAAAAAATCGCGGTTAAAATTAACATTTCTCATAATTATTCAATATAGGTAATCTAATTTTCGCGAATCGAACTCTTCATCACCAAACTGGATTAATCTTTTACTTAACCGGTTTCAGAAAGTTTTTAAACATATTAACCAAGGAGATACTTTACTTTTAGAATTTCTCGAAATGAAAATCGATTACCTATCTCGTAGAATTCGAAAAATGTTCGCACTGCAGTATAAATTCCGAAAAGATGGAGTTCATCCAATAGCTGAAACATTGTAAAAGTATCTTTAAAATGTAAAAGAAAGAGAGCTGGAAAGTTTCGGTCCAAGACAACACAAAAATAACGAGAACTCGTATCTTCCATGGTATACATGGATAAATTTTTACATGCTTCCAAAATATTTAATATTTAAAAGGTATTTATTCGTGGAAAATACTAAAAGTTGGCTTGACTTAAAAAATCGCCTTTTTGTCAAAAATTCTTGTAGTTTTAGAACCTAGATAGATGGTACTAAATGTAATAAAAATGATGGGAGTTTGATTGGAAATCAGCAGAGCTAACTTTGAACATTGTTATATGTTGGTCATGGTACTGCTTGTGTCAGACAAAAAAATAAAAGACTTTGTTGTTGAAAGTAAAATAAGTTGAAGTTGCAGCACTTGTACTTTACGCGCTTACAGTTCTACTTAGGTTATTGAATACGGAAAACGAAAAGATCCACTTTAGTATATCAGTTGTGCATGCATTCTGTAGATGGTTATATTTCTCTTTGAACAGTTCAAAATTAAAACATATATTTGTCCTTGATTTACGCATGGAATTTGAAAACGTTGCATGACCGGCATCTGATTAATAGTAAAAGTTTCATTTTGTGTACTTTTTTTTTTAAAATACAAAAAGCTCCTGATTCTATTTTGTGTCGTTCTTCATTCATATCTTCTGACTTTCAATTTTGTTTATGTAATTGTTAGGTCATTAAAAAGGAGACTTTACATTATAAAGTTGAAATCATAAAATTTTAGTCCCATCCATTATTGCACTCGCATGACTTTTACTTGAAAAAGTAATAAAATAAATTGGACAATGCTTCCACTGTAAATTATTGTCAGCGACTTTGAAACAAAGAACAAATAGACTAATAATATTGCAACTCACGTTTTGCGATAAATACGCAAAATAACTGGTAATAATAAGGCAAAGGACGTGTTTTTAGTGATTGTTTGAACATGTTTATTACATAACTTACTGACATCTCAGCTGAAAAGTATTATTGTAAAGAAAACAAGTGTTTTATCGTTATGCTTGCACAAGTTGTTTAGAAACCTATTCTTAGTAATAATTAGAAATATTATATTTATATTTATTGATACTCAGAAAAATAATATTTTTATCACAGTATTGAAACTACACGGAGAGAAATTCCCAAGTAAAAATTACAACAGAATTTTTTCATCCGATCAGACTATCTAAATTGGTTACAATAGCTTCTAGTAAATGTTACCAGGTGCATACAAAAATTTACTAGGTGTATATAATAATATTTCACTATTATTTATAATAATTTTAAGTATTGTAATTTTTCCACTTTAGGCAGTCTGTGATTGGAGTGAAAAGTACTATTGTAATTTTTACTTGGGATTTTCTCTCCTTATAAGGCATCATCGTAAAAATACAAAAATTCTTAATTAAAAGTGCATTTTTCATGAATGGTGATTTCGTAAACTGGGAGTGGCAATATTTTTACCCTCGTAAATATGAGGGACCATTACATCCTACATATTATTCCTAGTTACGGTGCGTGTCTGCACGAGTGTGGTATGAAGAGTAAATATATGGGCTTCGACCCATTCATTTTTAATACATGACGAATATCTCGCGGGGCGCGTGAATTTTTGAATAATTAACTGGTGTACATATCCCTCGCGCGTACAAGCCTAATGTCGATTAATTATTTACGTCACACGCTCTTTTCGTTGATTGCTCGCGTTAATCTCGCTATCCCGTTTTCCTTAATTCTCGTTCGCCCGTGTCCGGAAAGTGATTTTTCACGCTGATGAGGTTTTTTCCCTAATAGCTGAGGGTCATAGTTATTCTTCATACACAGATATTGATTGGTTTTGGGGCCATTAGGACAATTGGATTGTCATTTAGTTTGTATAATTTCAATCAGTGATGTTTTCGATAGAGAAATAACGCGAGATTTGTACTTTAATGTCAAATTAAGTTTTTCTGTAATTCGGTAGTGTAATGTTACGAGCTAGAATTGAAATTGTGTTGTCATGGTTGTAAAAGAATTATTATTATTATATACGCTCTGTGCTCTCCGTGCTTCTATCAAAATATATATAATGGCTCTGGCGCTTTAATTAAAAAATGTTCGATACTTTATCAGTTAATTTATCGGAAGCTTTATTGAAATTTAATATATTACCTCTATTTTCAAATGTGTCGATTTATCCCGGCGAACCTTTCCTGTTATAGAAGATTCAGATTGGAAACGCGAAGCTTTTTGTTAGTTACGAGCCGATTCGCTTATAACCATTTTTCATTAAGATATTAAAAAAATACTGGACAATTATCACTCGACTAATGATACGAAAAAAAATTATTTCTTTCGATCCTTCTTAAAGTCTTCCATTTAACATTTAATCATGTAAAAATAACAAGCCATTAGATCGCAAGTTAGCGCCATTAAAATTTTAACGTGCAATTAAATATGCTTCAATTTTACTCGAAGGCGATAGAACTACTTTTACAGCTCAACAACGAAGTATCGATTCCATTCTCACGGTCGGAATCACAGTTCCATCATAACGATAACCCAAGAAAGATCAACAGTTTAGCGACGTCCAAAGATCAACAAATACATACCCGGCGAGCATAAAAAAAAAAAAGAAAAGCGGGACGTCGTGAGATTGAAAAATTCCAATGACCCAATTCCAATTTTAGTCCTAAATAGTCCGAGAATAGACTGGGTGCTCTTCTAAGATCCTTTATATATTCGCGGGCTTCAAGAAATACGCGCCGCACGCGAGACGCGCGGAAAAATTACAAAAGCGTGACTAAATGCACTCCAAATAACTTTCGAATAAACAAACGGGGGAAAGAAGAGTTCGTTAGTGTGTGGCCGCGAAAAAGAGAGGGAAGGCAGTACAGCTTATATATACATATATATAAGCGACTCGAGCGCTCGGTTACGAAGTGATTCAAGGTGGCCAACTTCTGGGCTACACACTAGAGCTAATGAAGGCGAAATCGCTTTCGTTACACGCGCGCTCGCGAGCTTCTCTCGTTGTATAAAGTTCATCGTGTGGTCTCTCTCCCTCTCCGCTCTCTCTCTCTCTCTCTCTCTCTCTCTCTCTTGCTCGACAGTTGCCGCTGCCACACGCTACCACACATTATAACATCGAATGCCCGTACGATAAAGTCGGGATAGGTATGGTCTATACTTGTGTGCGTGTAAACGAAGCGAAATATCACGAGTAGCTGGAGGTGTGCTGTCGTTCACTTGTATCGCGCGCTCCCGAGCGAATTATTGAGCCCTAGACAAATTAGAAAATCGCTCTTAGTAAATTCTTGAGCGTGCGTTGCGATTTAGATACTGCAACAGCGAATCGATTTTTTTTTAAACAACGACAATATTTATTTATAGTGAATGTATTAATTGATTTTAACACAGTGTATTATTTTGTCACGGTCTTTATTGACTTTGACACAGTAGTTATTTTGAAGCATGAGTATTGAAACGTTTTGAAACCTAAATTCTCGTCTCTTGCGAATGGTGATCACCACTATTTTCTGGTCTTCTATTTTCTCTCTTTCTCATAAATGTGTGGAATTTGACGAATCAAGAAATCATGTGACCGTCAAATATTTGGTTCTATGAATAAGCTATCAATTCTTTGCTTGCGTCTATTAATTCTAACATAATTTTTCTTTCAAATTCATATTGCTCAAACAACTGTTTCATTCTTTATCTCAATTTCATCTGATCAATTAACCTCGGCAAATTAATAAATTCATATATCTTTTTCACCTCTTGATATGATGTAATAATACTTAAAAATAATGCCAATAGATTTTCATTGGGCCTTAAATTTGTTCGTAAAATATGAATATTACGACGAATAATAACGACACAACTTCCAGCACTTAATGCTATTATAACACCAATTCAATTTCTCTTTGTATTCAGTGTCAAATTTAAGCATCAGCAAGCGAGAAGCAATAACCACGTCCCTTAGCAATAAAACCGCCTCCGTCTCGCGTAGTCGCATTTTAGCGCACCTTGAAATTGAAATACCAAAAATATTTGAAATAGCCCAAAATCCGCAGCAGTGTATAAGTAGGCATACGAGAGAAAGAGGAGAGGGAGAGAGCCGCCGAACTGCTGAATTGTTATAAAGTGAAATCTTCGGATGGTATATGGAAAGGGAGAGAAATAGAGTGGGAAACAAACAGAGAGAAGAAGAAGAAAACGACTGGGCATGCGCGCTAGGAAAGAAAGAGAAAGAGAGCGAGAGGGGCGACAAGTGCCCCTTCACTGGGTCACGCGCTCACCGAGCCAAGTTTGGAAAGCTCTGCCTCTCTCTCTCTCTCTCTTACTATCTCACATAGAATCCGTTACACATGCGCAGACGCAAACACACACACACACATACACACGCAGAAAAGTGTGACGGGAACGAAATATATATATATATATATATATATATTCGTACGAGTTAAGCTTGAAGTCGCCTAGCTTCCGAGAAGCTCAAGCTTCGCGTCATTTCACTATATTACATCTTTCTGAGCGAGAGAGAGAATCATGTCTCTGTGCATGTATGGATACCGGGTCCGGAAGAATCTCGATGGGTTCGTCGATTTCCTTTTATATAGCTTTTCGCACTCGCTCCTCTCTGTCTCTCCCTCTCTCTCTCTATTTCCCTCTCTTCCACTCTTTCTAGTTACCGGATATCGGACCTTGATCTTGTTATATGGCCGGTAATTTTTTTCCCCGACGTGGGAATTTGTAGATTTGATATTTTTTGCTTTTTTTTTTGCTGCCACCGTCGCTGCTGCTCCGATGCGATTATCGTGTATAGAGGGGAAAAAGTGTGGATTTTCGGTATGGCGAATAGTCGAGGAGAAAATAGAATTTGTTTTTACCATTTATTCGAATTTTGTGACAGCTGAATTTTCGCTAAAATACATTTTCTGACAAGTATATTGCGATTTTGAATCAAATCCATTATCGTTGTCCAAAATGCTTAATACCTACGTACATTTTTCGCGATGAAGATGGATCACAGGCAATGTTAATCTTAAATTTTTTGAACAAGTTAATTGGAGATTTTTCATATGAAAAATTGCTACATCGGGCGCATAATAAAAACTTCAGCTTCAATCCAGAACTTCTTGACTTTTCAGTGCATTTACTTGATTAAAAAGAAAACCATTGGACAGAATCCAAAATGTCAATGTATAGCTTAGTGCTTTGCTATTCGAAGTGCATAATATATCGTGAGTTTTAGGTTCATTGATGAAATTTATTGTAGTAGGAAGCACTTCAAAGAACGCCATCTATTCATCTGGGAATAACCAACGTATCAATCAGTTTTCCCAAAGAATTTCTTCATTCTCAACAATAAGTCTTTGTTTCCATTAGGAGAATACTCCGACTTCAATTTTCCAATATTAATTTAAAAAATCGAGTATAGTTCTAGCAGTGGCTCTTCAATCAAATGAACTAGCACAGAAATTAACAACTTATAACTTGTGATGTCTCTTTTAGATGATTCAACGTAGAATCTTGATTAGAAAGTTTAAACTTTATCCGGATACGTGATCGATAGGTGTAAACAATAAATAAAAGAATATGACGTCTATTAAATTTAATATTCCGGGTGCGTATGTTAAATTAGACTGCTAGTTAACACGATGTAATAAAAAGCTTTAAAATATGCCTTTAGGCTTTCTGGCAACGAGCTTTAGGATATACACGAGCGTGATTTTAATGTCTTTGGGGTAGCGGAGAGAATTTTCGAGCTTGCCTCTGCTTATAGTCGATTATACTGAAACGGTTACATTAAGAAAATACACGATACCGATTAAAATTGCCTCCAAATATTTTTCATTTATTTCTGAATCAAATTTACAATTATACTTGGTAATTTAGTTCTTAAAGGTGTTCCACCGAAAATAAGTATATTCCTTTATACATTATTTGACTTTATGATTCACCGATACATAAATATTGTTTTTCAATGTTTCTTTAAAATTTCGCACCTCACGCAAATTTCTCATGAATTCTAAATAAATACTCGCCTTAGCTGCAGGCTAGTGTAGCCAAGAACAGGAAACAAACTATATGTTCTAAAAATTGGTAGACTGGAAAAAACTACGAACAGTGTAATTACTCGATAGTGCAGTGACTCGTGACACATATAATACACTATATGCATATACGAGATTCAAATTTAGCGCTTAACTGCTGTTAGGTTATACTGCCATTCTACGTACCGTTGGCTCCTCATAAATATCCGATAAACCGTTACACTCGGCTCAAGTCCAGATTTAATGTCTTTTCCGCGGGGATTTATCAATACCAATACTCAAAATTCTTTTGTACACATTAATGCTTGTAATTGTGTGATTTTCAATTATCCACTTAACGATATTCAGAGTGGAATAATGATTGAAAATCGAATCCATATAATTGATTTTTTATTCAATTAATTGAATGCAAGGTGATGTGATTCCTATTGTTTACTTACAACTTTTGTATAGTCGATAGTCAGCCTTAAAATTCTTGCGTAAAAATAGAAGCGAATGCAAGCTCTGAAGAATCCTATAGAACTATACAGTGCAAACATTTTATTTTTCAATATTTTTCCACGAAAAATAGTTGCACAAAAAAGATCCTCATTAACCTCTAAAAGACAGCATCGCTTCGCATCCCATTCTCCCCATTGCACCGTGCACGAATCGCAAACCTCCATAGACCAACAAAAAAAAAACTCATCGCGGCAGATCCCAAAAAAGTGAGAGAGAAATAAATTAAACGTGTCGCATCAGAAAAACAAACAGGGCGAGAAAGAAAAGAACGAGGAGGAAAAGGATCCATCATCGCTACCCCCATAAAATTAAGCACATGCAGAGGATGCGAAGTCAGCTCTCTCTCTATCTCTCTCTCTCTCTCTCTGAGCTCTCCTCAACTCGGAGGGGATGAAACGAAACTTGACGAAGGGGGAAAAAATCCGTATATGTGTGACTGCGTGCGTATAATATATGTCTGTAAAGATTACATGCGAATAGAACGATAAAACGAGATTTGGCCGACGCTTCCGATGTATACGTACAACGCGTCGTTGCAAAAAACAACGTATACAGGCATATATATGTATTTTTAGGCACGGGGTGAAAAATATAAGAAGGACCTCTCTT
>UELU01125431.1:2568-40200 GCA_900490025.1 Megastigmus dorsalis
GGCGCGTCGGGCTGTGGTGGTTCGCTCCTTGGCACCTCGAATCGAACCGCGGCCCATTAAGTAAGAAGTTAATATCATTAAACATAATATTGGGCGCATCTGGGAGCCCACAGAGCACTTACCGCCTCTCTCTCTCTCTCTCTCTCTCTCTCTTGCTCTCTCGGCCATTCCTCCCCCGCCTTTTTCCTCCACCTACCCCGCGGGCGAACGCGGCGAGCGCACCAGCCTTCCCCTCCCCCCGCTCGCCGTCGTCCTTTAATTTTTTAATGAGAAAATGCTTTCAAAGAGCCGAAGAGAAATACTGTGTCTACGAGCGATAAGTTACGCCGGCGTTAAAGAGAATGGAAGCAGCTCGCCGCCTCCCTCTCTCTCTCTACTTTTCTCGCGTATATACTTTGAGAGTATACCGAGCTCTCGCCGCCCGAGCTTTTTATATATACGCCGTCTCACTTCTGGACGCTGTTATCGTCCTTCTCTCTTTCTCTGCATTTCAACAAATCTCAATAGAGGTGATGAAAAAAAAATTAATTTTTACCTTCTTAATTCAAGCTCTGCAGCGATACAGTTCGTAAAGTATAACGACTCAGTCGTTAATTTGAATGATTCTTCGTTGCAAATGTCGAGACGCACAAGCGAATGATGAAAATGGTTTGTAACGGAGTTTGTCGGGTTAACCGGTATCGCGAAATTAATCATTCCGTTCGTAGGCACAGGCGGGTTTGCAATTTTGTCATCGATTAGAGCTGAGCTCGCGCTCGAGTTTCGCCAAGACAAATTTCATTTACGACGCTGGATATTGGGCTCGTTCTGCACGGTTTGGGGATGTCAATTAAGGAACAGTGTTTGATTTGGGAAAGAAGACGCTCGAACAACTCGCGATAACTTCGTTTTCCGCTCGATGATTAAATTTTAATTAATAATACCGGCCCAATTAACACAAAAATGTCGCCCTTTTTTACCCCGGCCTTCTCTTTAATTTTCTTCTTCGTATACTCCATTCTTCTCACCATGGTTTTCCGTCTCAAATTCTATTTATAACATCGATAGAGAATGGAAAAGTAAAATGTAAAATCAGTCTCGGAATTTCAGACGACACTCGATTCGCAAACCATATATCTTTAGAATCGGATAAAAGTAAAAAACTCGCGGACCGATCCGTCAAACATTTAAAAATTCATCTTGGAACCACGTGAAAATAACAGGGGAAAAAAGCTGAAGGTACAAAGCGCCTGATGAAAATCGTATGAAAGCGTGCAGGTTTTCGAAACCTTAGAGAGAGAGAGAGAGAGACAGAGAATGGATAAGGTACGTATATACTCGGCGAGAGAACAGGGAGTCGACGCGCACAGAGCGAGAGAGAGAGAGAGAGAGTCGATTCGCTTTAGTCGTCGCGCGACGCTGCAATAACCGAGGACGTACGAAGGTGGGCTTATTAAATTTGTAATTAGTCGAATATTATGCGCGAGCTTCGAGGCGACGAGTATATATATATATATATAGGGCTCGGTCTGCTGCTGCCTCTTCGCCGCGCCGTCGAAACGTTGTTGGACTTCTGTGATAGTGCGGAGCGCCGTCTACATGTGCGAACGCCTATATATGCATTTAGGGGACGCGTTTAATACCTCATGGCTCTCATTACCACTGCCAACCTGAGCAGTCGCGATCATTCTCAGGATCTTTCGCTCCGTTATTCTCTTATCGTGTACGTTAATATTAGCTTTCATTTTTCGTCCGTATCCATCGATTCGAGTACATCGCCGATTATGTTACTATTTTGAAATGCATGTCGCTATATTTTCAATTATTCCATGTTTATACCGAAAATACGTTTGTAAAGAGAGATGTATAAGAGGAGTATTGGAATGGTGAAGAAAAAATCATTCCCTCGATGCTTATGTACAATTTCCTTGAAAAGGCCAAGCAGCTTATCCGTTAATCGATTTTCCGCGCATAAAACAGCCCACGCCGAGAGTCCGCCCCATCCATCCTCCTCCTCCCTCTCCCACCCTAAATGTGGTTTCAATATCATACGGTATACATAATAATCAACGACAAAGCGAAGCTGCAGGTATAAGCGACGCTCTCGCGGTTCTTCTCTCTCTCTATCCTCTATCAAGTCCGTCGCGTACACACAGACACACAGACGGGCAGCCGACGAAAGGCAAAAGCATCGCCGGCATAGCCGCGTATCGATAATGACGACAACAATTGTAATTTCGAGGGAACAAAGGCAGCGCGGGGGCTATACCAGCTTTGTCACTCTCTGCGCGCGAGTAGAGCTGGTGTGTGTCTCTCGGTCGCCTGCGCGCTCGTCGACGGTATGTCGACGCGGCGACCGCCGAGGCATCACAAACGTCGGGTGTGTATACGCGGCGGCGCGCCCGGATAGCCGAGCGACGTCGACGATTGATGAAGAAAGACACGCGATACCCCCGGCAAGCGCGAGGCGTTGCTTTATATGGATAGACAGTCGTAGGTGGAAAAAATGAGTGCGCGAGTGGCGAGAGTGGCTTAGATACCGACTTTGCGATTCTATTATCTCCAATACTTCTAATTATTAATTGGAATGAAATGTTAATGTTTCGTTATTACATTATGCTTTACCAGCTTTGCGCCAGGCACACTTTTCAAGTTTCCAACGGAACTGAATTCCAAACAGTGCTTTTTATATTATATAAGGAATTTCGTTTGGATAATGAACTTTCCGGGGCAGCAGCTCAAAGCTCTTTGCGCGCAGTTTGTTACTTGAACCGAAATTACTTTAACGAGTGTGAAATTCGACTTAGTATATCAACTTCGTTTTCTTTATTTACAATTTTCCCTCTACTCTTACACTTTTGCAAGGAAAACTCGCCTCTTACCCCTTTCGAGAGCTACTGCTTGTTATTTGAGATAAGGGAAGGGTTTTCTCGCATCGAGTTGCATAAATGTAATGAGTCGTCGTGAAGTACGACCGGCTGTACACTCGACACCTTCCACTGAAAAATCTCATTGTTTCAGAATTTTCTCAGGCTTAACGCTCGAAACACTGAATTAATCATTATCGTACCTACAATTAATCTGCCGGTAACAATTTTTTATTTTAATAATACAGAACATTAAGCAGTCCTCGTGCGTAATTCTCGCGTTTTAAATGTCTACATCACTTTAATTGCAATGTATATGCTTCAACATAATATGAGTTATAAGAATGAAGGAATTTCCTGGGCTTGTGTTGTCGAATATACTTATAAATGAAAGATTAATCTGCTTTTGTGAAATTTCATTTGAAAAAGCTGAAATTCCTACACGATACACATCCTTTGCGCAATAAAACGTGAAATCGTTCAGCTGTATAGCAAGAAAAATGATTGGATCCAGAGCAGCAAAAGAAGCATTCAATTTCATCTTGTATAACTCGCAACGAAATCCGGCGCAGTATATAACACACTTAACATTTTTCAATATCTCAAAACGCTCGAGTCGAAACAATGAAATATAAATGAATGGGGGGAGCTGGAGGTATATCGTGTGCCTCGTATTCGCGCTCACAATTAATGAAAAACATCGAGAGAGCAACACATAATTCCAGGCCTACTCGATTTCTCCCATAATAACACGTCTCCTCTCCCCCTTTGATCTCATTTCGCGTTTGATAGACTGACGGCGAAATCGAATTAGGCCCAATAGGAATGATACTTCTGTTCGTATCCATGGTATATGTACAGTATATATATACACACAGAAGGAGATAGATGTATGAAATATAGGTACAAGTCCCTCGAGATGCTTACAAATATCACCGGGCGTCGTATCAAGCGCCGGAACATTTATCAAACTTTCTTTCTCTCTCTCTCTCTCTCTCTCTCTCTCTCTCTCTCGTCACGGTATGTATCTTTGGAGGTCGGGGAAAAGAAAAAGGCCAAGTCGAGGGTGAAAAGCGAGAGAGATAGAGGGAAAAGGCAAGCCTCTGGTATTCAATCAGTGGATTCCTCGGATTCCGCGAACGTCAATAAGGATGAGCGTGGAATAAGATGTTCCGTATCGAGAATTAATTCGGAATCGCATGGAGGCTTCCTCCTTTGCCGAGTATCTCGGATTATGGATCTAAACCAAACTGTTGGAGAAGTCGAAATTCAACGTTCCATTTCTACCGTTCATTAGATACGGCACAACGTCTTGAGGATGGATTTAACATACTTTACAAATGATGTTTTGCAGTATCAGTGAAGTTTTGAATAATTTCGATTGGATATATGTATAGGATAAATATTGTTCGCGCGGGCAATAAAACTAATCTAATTAAAAGAAATCGAGCTGAAATTTATTATACAGTCTGCACTAATGAATGCTAATTAATTTTGAAGCATACCCCCCCCCCTCCCCCTTCCAGTAATGAGTAAAGTAATGAGCAAAAGCATTATTCACAATATATATAAGAATGACCCGCGTCGAGTTATAAGCACACGGCTACATTACGCTCGCTGTACGGCCTCGTATAGCAAGATGGCTTCATAGCAAAAGGAGGAGCTGCGAGAGAGAAAGAAAACCGACAGATCCGCGGCCGAAGATGCCGATGTTTTGCACGAGGCGGGCCCCGAACCGCTTGAAATATGGAAGTCACGATTCGTATATATATATACGCGAGAGCAGAGCGGCGGCAGAACGAAGAGAGGCTCTCGATAGCGTGTTATACAGTATATACGTATATACAGCGAGAGAGAGAGAGAGAGAGAGAGAGAGACGGAAGTAAATTAATCTCGAAGAAGTCCGAGCCACGCGTCATTTATCACGAGTCGTTTATGAGAGCGTGGAAGAAGAAAGGGGGAGGGGAGCGAAACACACAGCCGAAGTGGACGACCTTCGGTCGCCGATTGATACGGAGTCAGTGTAGTAGCGCAGTCTCGCGTATTATACGATTGCAGAGTGAGCGGCACGGCGTGTATGTCTATCAGTCAAGCGAAAGAGGTGGAAAGCAAGAGGCTCATTTATTATTTGGCGCTCTCTCGCCTGCTCGAGGATATATATATATACGTCTGCGGATTTCGCACGGACACACTCCTTTTGACTCTTGATGACGATCTGCCTCGTGTGTGTGTGTGCGTGTCTGCGTACGTGGCTCTATTAACGCAGCGAGCGAGAAAAAGTGCCCTTTCATTACTTGATGAGCGTACGTACGCGTCGCAAGGTCGCGGTGTCGAGTACGTGTACAATATACTCGATGCGAATTGCTCTCTCGGCTAATTAATATTATCGATGATTTTGCGAATGGATTAGGCGAGTGAGAAATCTGTTTTCAAGGAATAAAAGTATGCGCTAAAGTAATATTTATACTTAAATACTATAACTAAGTCAATATAAGTTTTCAATTGTACGTGTATGTCTCAGATCTCATCTAAATTCCCCCCTCCAAAAGCAATAAGGGCTATAGTTAATCGACTCGCGTGTGCCTTCATTCCTTGACGGGAATGGAAACCCCAACTTCTACAATAGACGTGCAATAATTTAAAATTTCAAGAAATCAGTGGTACAGCGTGTATATATACGCCAAGATACGCCGTTCTTCTTTCCCTTCAATACTTGATTTCTATTAACTATTCGTCTCTCTCTCTCTCTCTCTCTCTCTCTCTCCTGCTCTCGCTCTCGCTCTCTATCTCTCTCTCTCTCTTATTCGCTCATTCGCTCATTCGTTCTCTCAGGGCGAACAAGCGAAACTAGCTAATTATGTATCCCCTGCGGAACCCCCGCAGACAGGAAATGAAACTCCCCGGGTCCTATTTCTCCTTCTCCTCTCTTTCTCTCTCGTGATCTGCTCTGCCTCTCCATTTTATTTTCTTTTTTATTTCTCCTTCATTGCCCGTATCTATAGCTTATTTATTGTCGATTTGTATACTAAGTAATTATCGTTCACGATCGCCTCGACATTTTTACTTGCAATCAGTGTAAGTAATGTTATTAGTGTATCATTATCAAAGGAAATCTATCTTGAAGTCATTGTTCGTAATTATTCGAATTTCTATCCTGCCTTATAATTATTCAAACATTCGTGAAATATTTGCGCTTCTTCTATTCTCGTTGTGACGGAATGTAATTTCCCTCAACTTAGAGCGTATGAAAATGATACAGTAACTAAGTTCCAGTAGAGTCCCTTTTTTTTATCCTCCGCGCAGCCTTTTTCATCTCTTCTGCTCGCTCCGTCTCGCTTGCATTGTCTCATCCTTGTTTGCCTTTATATATAGGCTCTCGGATCGCAGACTTGTATAGACGCATCGGACTACAGTCGGATTAAGTCGAGAGAGAGAGAGAGAGAGAGAGAGAGAGAGAGAGAAGAGGAGATACGCGCACCGAGATAACCTGAGTTTATGTCCAGAAGGAAAGGAGAGGAGCCGGTTTAATTAGAAGGCAAAGACGGTAGCGGCGACAGTGTCTAGAAATGTTGATTGAACTAAATTGTTTTCCAGGACCCGGGAATAAGATTCTAGACTCTCTGCTCCTCTCGCCACTGGCCTTCCCCAACTGCTGTATATACATATATACACACGCAGAGAAAGAGAGAGAGAGAGAGAGAGAGAGAGAGAGTTCAGTGTTAACTGTTGCGCAGAGAGAGAAAGAGAGAAAGACAATGCTGATTGTGCCCCGAGATAACGGCCGGCGAAGCTCTACTGCTTTAGCTAAATGACTCTCCAGGAGAGCGAGAGCGAGAGAGAGAGAGAGCGAGAGACGAGGGAAGGGGAAGCTAAAGGGAATCCTGCTGGGCTAACTATACGACCAACTTGCGACGATCTCCGCTCTTTCTTTTGAGCATTCAATTTCGTGTGTATAACGCGCGCGCGCGAACGAGGGCCTCCACCGCTGCAGCTGCTTCTTGCTGATCGTCCGCTATCACGCTTTAATTACCCCCGGCTATGCCGACTGTTTATTGATGCAGCGGCTGTGAGATTCAGGAGCACACGAATTATCTTATTACATAAAGTGAAATTGTTCGTGGAAATAAATAAACGAATGAACGAAAGAAATGCTTTATTAAAACCCACCAAAAAAGAGAAAACAACAATTACAAGCCGTTTCGGAGTGAGCTTTATCGGCAAGAGGTCGGCAAAAGCAGCAGGCAAAGCGCAAACACAGCTATAGGCGACCGCGGGCTCGTAATAACGCGCCACCGCCGCGGCAGCACACTGTACAATGAGGGCACACGAGAGAAGCACGCGCGCAGCTCGCAGCAGCAGCAGCAGCAGCAGCGCCGAAAACATGACGAAAGACGAGGCTTCCTTTTGCCGCAGTCGTAAAGTCGCGAGCTGCTGCGGCGCATGTGCACGTGTGTGTGTATATACTATATATATATATTCACTTGCTCTCGCGTACAAAAGCCCGAGTCAGGGCTGCTGCCTCGAAACGAGGGTATACACATCAGAGTGTGTGTGTGTGTGAGAGAGAGAGAGTTAGTAGGAGCCTAGAAAGGGTTTGAATTATGAAACGCGTACGAAATGGCATATCGGCTACGATGTGCAAGCCTTCGCTTCGTTTCTCTCTCCTCCTCTCCACCCCCAACGTTCTACATATTCCGCATTCTCTCTTACTTTCGCCCTCGCTTGTTCTCTCCTCTCTCTCTCTCTCTCTTTGGCAACGGGCTTTCGAGGCTCCTAAAATAGTGTAAACCATTGAGAACGGGTCGCGGCTTCCAAAGATCGCTGAAAGATATAATAATATAGAGGAGGGACAGCGACGAGCTCTGAAAGCCACTCGTGCACACTCCCCGCTTACATATATATATATATAGACTGATATTGAGGGGTAGTGCATGTGTGTGTGCGCGAGCTTTCTTTCTCTCCCGCAGGTCATAAAAAGAGCCGAGTGAGAAAGAGAGAGATAGATGGAGAGACAGAGAGAGCATTTTTCAATTTGGAAAATTTTACGATAGCCGGGCCTTCCCCACCGTATACATCACATATGTTACACTATACACTGTTCATAATCGTACAGATGTATCTGTGTTGTATATCCCCAGTGTGAAGTCGAGTATACGAATACGAATGTAAAAACATGCAAAAAATGATGATTTTTTTTGTTCGTGAAGAATTCACACCGAAAAGTAATCTCAATGCACAAATGCGGTAAATTTCCAGTAGATACAGACGGTACTATCGGACACACCATTTCTCCAACTTCTACAACAAATTAATCAGAAAAAAAAAACTTTACCAGACGACACACACGCTGTACATTTTTGTCGAGCCCAGAGAGACGCATTTCGCAGACAATTGTACATAATTCTTTTTCACCGCGACCGAGCATATAAATCGAAAGCGAACGCCGCCGAGACCCGGCGTATGCATATAATACATACAGATTCACCCCGCGAGCGCGCAAACAGACGCGCGCCGGAGCATATGCCTGGCAAGCCGTAACGAAAAGATAACCGCTCGAGGTCCCCTATTTAGATGTGTACACATCCACACCCACACGCGTACACACACAAGCGTATATATATATGTATATTGGGCAGCCGAGCGCGAAAGCAACTCGTCGAAATCTGCGTTTTCGCGTATGTATAATGTACTATACAGAGCTTCTGTGCGCACGTGCCGTGTAAGCGAGCAGAGCAGATTCTCTCGCGAAGCTGCAACGACGATTAGGTTTATAGGAAGGCTTTCTGGGGAGCTGGGCGCGCGCGAGCCTCGAAGATCGAGATAAAGAGATGATTTATTGCCGATCGAGATGTTGGTTTTGCGGAATCGTGGTGCCGAGAGTCTGTGTGTGTGCGTGTGTGTGCAGCCTAATCGATGGATATATACAGGCGATCTACGGCGATTTTTATCGGTTTCATGCGCGAAGCGCGAAGAAAAAAAATTGTATTTATGGAAGGAGGGTGCCGAGTACACTTTTTTTAACAATTCATACCATATTTTTCATATTCGATTATTCTTTGTCAATATGAAAACAAAACTCTGATTCTACATGCGATTGTCGATCATAGAGTGCGTCGTACCAAATCGGTAAATTGTTTATAAATAAAAGATATACAGTTATTAGGTGGTAATAAAAAATCCCTTCATCCCTTCCGCAATCATTTACATTCTTTATATTACACGTCGCAGATTCACCTCGTAATCCCGCAACGCGAACCCCATCGCTCAAACCGCAGGCCGCACCGTCTCAATAAACAATCGCTCCGCGAACACAGAAACTCCATCCCCCGCATCATCATTTAACGCTCTTATTACACCTCCCCCTCCTTCACCCTACCCTTTATAATCCCCATCTCGCGAAAATCACCCCAAACTGAAAAATGCCCTTCACCGCGCGCGAAGAGCATACGTCGCTTTTCAATAGAGAAACGAAATTATATCTCAGTCTCGTGGTGTTATATAGGCGGAGAGTCCGTGCGGAATCCCCCGAACGCGGATAAATCAGTATCAGGCGAAAATAAAAATCACTTTCCAGCATTGTGGCGTGCGGTGCGGATGGGGTGTCCCGCGTCTCGTCGTCTCTCCTGCACTGGATATGATTCGATTAAAGCACTATCGATATATACGGTCGTTACGGAAGACGACGAGGCATAGCGCGCGCGCACGCGAGGCTTATCGTCTCCCCCCATGCACACTGTATAACCTCCTTTTTACCAGAAATACATATATATATATATATATAAGAGAGTCGCGCGCGCGGTGTACGTATATGCCACATCCACCCCATATCCGGGGAATTCTGTCGATCCCTTCTCTGCGAATGAGATTCTTTTCCACTTTTTTCGCTTGTACCATTCTCCGATGTGTATATGTGTGTTTGCCCTATTCCCGCATATATCCTGCTCTTCTTTATATTCGCGGCTCGCAGACTCTTTGACTCTTGCGGCCAACCCCTGCAGCTCTACTCTTATTTACGGTCATTTATTTTATGCTCGCATACGGCACGTATGATTTTTATAAAAGAGATGCACATTCTCGTACATATTGCTTAATACATATTGCGGAGTCGAATCTTTTACGAGTATTCGAGTCTCGTGATTTTATCTCTTTATTTAAAAATCATAACTTTATTCTTATAATTTTGTGCATATATAAGTATATTCAAATTGCTCAAACTTACAAATAGATAGCACACCGAAATAATTCGCTTTCCCCCCTTAAAATCAGCCTCCGTGATGTACACACATACTCCTAGCTCACCTATATATATGCAATAAAATAAAACCTCGCTCGCACACACACACGCGCGCGCGCGCACGCACGCAATTCGCAAGGACCATTATCATTCCCATGCATTCCAAAGCCCTTGTCTTCTTATTACACGAGGGGCGGGGGGCTTCGGTAGTACTTCCCAACAGCGTCGAGAGCAGCTGTAGACGGGCGCGTGTGTACATATTATCGATCTGATGTTTCGCTAGGGCAGGAGAGAGAAGACGCGATGGTATGCGCGCGTGTATAAATAATTCCATTGCGCGATTTACCCCTTTTGCACACGCCCGAGGCCCTGTAAGCTACTGCCTCCACCTACTGATGTTGCTGCTGCTGCTGCCCCCGAAAACTTTCGGAAGGGGTACGCGTCTCGATAAGCTCGCCCCCTTTCTACATCTGCCTACTCCTTCTGTCGCCTTTTTTAAGGGGTTACACTATACGCTCTCCCCGTTTATTCCTCTATTTGCACATGGATATTTTGCCATTTATATCTTTGCTCGCGATTGTAATTTAATTTCTAATCATTCCATCGTTTCGATCGCCTTGGCCGAGAACTTTTTAATAACCGTATATCGTGCATAAGTTTATTATCGGTTGATTCAATGGCTATATCTATTACGAAAAAGTAAATTTGAACTGTATCAGCAAACAAATTGTTCGGGCACAAATCTGCAGTCGCGCGTCACACTCGCTTTTCCATCTCTTATACGCTATACGCTCGGCGGCCGCGTTTCCCTCCATCTCCCGCTCGTTGCTCTCTTTCTCTCAAAAAGAGCGGAGAGGCATCGTCATCTCGCGCTCGCGCGGCTCTCTCTCTCTCTGCCTTTCGAACGGCTGGCTGGTCAGCCGCTAGGCAAAGCGCAAATAAACCATCCGGGAGCTTGCCTCCGTTCCTCGCTCCTCCTTCTTCTCTCAGAGCAAGAGAGAGATAGAGAGAGAGAGAGAGAGCGAGTGGGAGTCTGAGAGGAAGATAGAGATGGAGAGATGGAAAGAGAGAGAGAGAGAGCCAGCCAACTCTTTTGAGGCCTCTCCTACTCCCGACGCGACGTACCATCCGAGCCTCGACGGCTCTTCGTATATAGTCCACTTTTGTGCCTCTCGCATCGCTCGCTTATTCCGCTCGTGGCCAATTTTCCATCTCGATTTTATATAGTGCCTGAACAGCTAATAATATTTAAAACCAAGGACACTGTGTATATGGCTTTCTCTTTAGCATCGTGTCGTAGCTCTTTTTTTTCCTTTTTTCGATAGTTTATACGATAAAGTTGAAAGGTTGATTAACCAATTTAGAACTCTGTACTAGTGCAGTAGGAAATTTCATCCGATAAATAAAAAGATTATATTGAAAGAAGCTGTCGCCCAGCGAAATCGGAATATAACGAAGTCTTTAGAGGAAAAGTAGAAAACCTACATCGTCACTTAGAGCGTAAAAAATGGACTCCCTTACATGATGGGAAAGTTAAAAAAAATTTATTGAAAATCGGGTCTATCTGTACACGGCTGTTTCTACTTCCTTGTATTAATTATA
Organism: Megastigmus dorsalis; assembly: GCA_900490025.1. NCBI lineage: Eukaryota > Metazoa > Arthropoda > Insecta > Hymenoptera > Megastigmidae > Megastigmus > Megastigmus dorsalis. The sequence goes on from UELU01125431.1 coordinate 14,251, forward strand.
GGGAAAAATCTTTTTGATCTTTGTTTAAACATTTCCCGTCATGCAAAAGGGATAAACTTTTTATTAATTAATTATCTTTTAATACTTTGAATGATAGTGCAAGTTTTGTACTTTTCCCTTGTAATATCAATAGGGGCCGGTATAGGAATCCTCCTATTGTTAGATGGTCTTACAATCTGACTCGCTTTTCCAAAAACTATATCAAATATCATTGTTGTATATAAGCAACGTCTGAATTTTTCAAGAAATCAACAGTGACATTTACACAGTCCGCGAAGTTCTATAATAATAAAAAGGAAGCGTAGCGGCGACGAAATGCTCGACGCCGTCTTTGCTCTTCTACTCTATGTATGTGTATGTCTGTGTGTGTGTGTGTGTGTATACGTGTTGTGCTGTGTGCCACACGCGTAAAAAGCCGCTTATCTGCTTTGCGCAAGAATAGGATTCGTCGGGGCTTCCGAGAGCCATAACCGAAACGGTAACTGCCACCCCTCTGACTGATCGAACTTATTCTTTTGCCTCGCGCCCGATAAATATTTCGGTTGTATGTGTGTGTTGTGTGTGTGTGTGGGTGGAATGGGGATCGGCGAGAGCAGGAAAGAGAACGAAGAAGCGCGTCGAGGTCGAAATGCCATTTTTCTGGAAAATTGAATAGTCCAAATCGAATATGCACGGCGTAACATTGGATGGAACTCTACGGAGCCCTGCGCTGCCTTTTCAAGAGCGTGGAAAACTTTCGTCGCTTATTTTTCTTTTATCTCGCTCATCTCTCGGCGAATATTCGCTATTTTTCTTCGCGCCCCGCACGTGTGGATGCGTGTGTGTATGTGGGTGTGTGCCACCGTTCGCAGATATTACGATGGCACAAATAGAATATTGTTCTATTTTTCGAAAGACCGGGATGCCGAAATAATTGCGTATACGAACGAGTAAAATGTTTAAATCTTCGTTGCTGCACGTTTACAATTTAATTTAATATTGAATACTTTTGGTATTACTATACTGACGATCGCCGGGGCACAATTTCAATTAATATATGCACTACAATTTCGTAAACGGTTAATTTATGAAATTGAAAATAGATTTATCATGAGTAATGTTTTCGCAGGCACATTCCGTTAATAACGAATGCATTTGATTAATAAGATAAAAATAATGAAGGAAAGCGAATTTTATTCCGTCATTTCGTTGGAATTAATTAATTTAATATACAGTCAGAACTATCGCGCTGCTTAAAAACGTTCAAAATAAACGCCAAAGAATTTTAATGATTTCTGCACTCGCGCGCCAATGTCATAAAGCCACAAATTAACGAGCCTTTCAATCGCGAATCCAAAAGAGCACTCGTGATCGTCGCGGCATCTCGTAACGTCCGTTTGACACTTTGATAAACGACACAGCCATCAAAAGAATTCAAAAAAACGAGAATTCCCAACGACCAAGGTGAAACTTAATATTTCAGGCATTAAGCGCCTCTCTCTCTCTCTCTCACTCTCTAACTCTCTCGCAACCCTTTTCACACTTTAACCCTCTCTCCGTGGGCTGTGTGGAAAACGAGGCGTTCAGAACCGAGGAGTATACACATCGGGAGCGACGCGCGAGTATATTAAGCGACACTCGGAATTACAAATAACAAATTGCAATTTGATTCCCTCGTAGCGTCGGTGCACAGCCTCTGGGCGAGAGAGACGTGTCCCGCGAGGCGGTGCGATTTATCATTAGAGTCGACAATTTGGCGACGAGTCGAGAGAGAGAGAGAGAGAAAGGAGAAGATCGCGAAGGGGGAATAATGCGCGGAAAGCGAGGAATTCGTCGACACCCTCCGGGCGATCGTATGGCATTCTACGTTTCTGTGCTGTTCTCGCTCTCATTTTTTTTTCTCTCTCTCTCTCTTGTTTGGCGAGAGATGAGCGCTAACTTTTCAACGCCATCTCATTATTTATGTCGCCCTTCTGTATTAAATGACTACGGAGAGACTTTTTTTAAGCTATATTGCTTAATTTTGAAGAATGATAGAAATTGTTACAGCTGGGGCTTTCGGTACGGTTTGGTGAAATCTGATTAAAACGGATTTTATCGAGAAATATGATAAAGTTTTATTAATGATTGTTGTTTCATTATAATTCATACTGTAAATTGTTCTCAAGAAATGTTGATACTAATGAATGTCAGTTATTACCTACTAAATACTTTAATGTTGAAACTCGGTTTTTTGAACTTCAGTGGCGCCTGAACGATTATTTATTCTAAATGGAAACCGCGTAAGTATGTCGATATTTCGAATTTTACAATGAACAATAAGTACCGCGCAAAACTTGCCATTCAGCATTTACTCTGCGAATGAATGAGAATAAGAGCCAGTGAAAGCTAATTAATATAAGGTATTTCCTTTCGGCCTCCTCCACTGCAACACGCAGCAGTACCAGCGATAACTTTTAGAGCCGAAGGGGTCCGCTTGTCCACGTGTTATCTTTCACTCTCGCGCTTTCGTTCTCTCTCCCTCTCTCCCCTCTCCAATCAAATGAACATTTCCGCGAGCTTATATAGCGACGGCGCTTTAATGGCTGGAAAACGCCCTCGGTTATTCCCTCGCAATCGTTTTATCCGTGTCCTAAAGAAATTAATATGTGCTCGGCGCGTCCGCTGCGCTCCTCGTATGATAAAACGTTCAACAGCAAAGCTTTTAGACGAGCTTTTCCGATATTACGCAGCGAATTACTTTTCCGGTTTTGTTTTTGCGGGTAATTAATCGCGCTCGGATGCGGTGAACTGACGGACTTGGGCCGTTGGTCGAGGAGATTTAATGAAAAGGGCTCGGGAGCCGACGCGCGTGCATTGTTCACTGGGAAATTAGATTTAGACTATAGCTGGGAAAAGCGAAAATTGATATAAATTGCCAGGGTCTAAATGTTGCTTTGGGTTACACGTGGATTACGTCAAATTTGTTCCTCGCGCTAAATAGTATCGTTTTTTTCTTGTAAAACTATTGCAATTTAAGTCAAAATATGATTGATGAAAGTGTTATATTGAAAAAAAATACCACTTTAAATACAGAATTTATGGTTTTTATCTGTTTGACCAAGCTGAACACAAGAATTTCACTCAATCATCGTCAAGATGTAGCTCCTACATTTTTGGCATACATGAAAATTCACCAAGTACAATCATTAAAGAAAGAAAAAATATCCCATTTGCTTACTCTCATCGTTCCATTATATCCAAGTGCGAGTATTCGCGGAGCACGAGCTAACGAAACCTCAGCCGCGCAAAGAAATAAAAACAGGGAAAAAAAAGGTGAAGAAGAAGAAAACGTGCGAAATAAGGGCAGTGAGCGTAGAAAATGGCAAATGAAAGGCGTAGAACTGGTATATATAGAAGGAGGAGCGGCAGCGGCAGAGCGGTGGTACAGGGCGAGGAAGGGGAGGTATTTTAAGAGACGGATAAGGAGAAGAAATGTATGGCCAAAGGCGCATCGCGCTCTCTCTCTCTCTCTCTCTCTCTCTCTCTCTACCCTCTCTCACGGTGTACTGGGGGGTGGTAGGTAGTATCGATCGCTGACTTTAAAATTCAAAGAGACCGACAATAGCTTTTCCGAGAGCGCCGCCCGCGTATATACTACAATATCATATTCCGTTCCTTTCGTTTCATTGTCTGAGCCCAAAGCCTGCGCTAATAATAAAAGATTGCTACCCCCGCCGGTATATAGAGCCCAAGTCGAATCTACGACCGAGTAGAGAGCGAGAGAGAGAGAGAGAGAGAGAGAGAGAGAGAGAAAGAAGGTCTCGACTGGAACTTGGATAGTACATCATCCAGATAGCCGAGGCCCGAGCTTCTCGTAATATGCCCGCTGAAAAGTTTCGGATTTTCGGACGAATTTAATATTTCAAGCACGAAGCGACGGGTATTCAGGGACGATTAGGCGCGCCCGCGATGAAACGAGATCTGTCTCTCTCTCTCTCTCTCTGTACGTGTGTGTATGTGTGTGTGTGTGTGTGTGTGCGGGTAGGGAAAGGGAGACACACGCTTCTTTTTCTGATTCTGATATCCTCGTCTCTACCCGCGTTGGATGTATACGAGACTTTTAGTCTTGTTCTATGAGTTCGCAGGTGTTATTAGTTTGCCAAGTATGATGAGTTTATTAATGCAATTATATTATTAGTGTATTTTAAGCAATAAAACGATTCATTATTATTCGTTATGTTGATTTGTTTCATTTGAAGTCAACAATATGAAACAAAATAGATGCAATCAAATTTTTAAATAGCGCAACCTTCCATTAAAAATCGCGATCATAACCATAACCATATTTGTCATCGAAGCGCACGATGATCGATTCGCAGTTTACATACCGCACTGCAGTGTCAACGACAGCATTTCGATTCAAAGCGAAGGCAAACAGAGGGATTAGAGGGAAGAAGGTGAATATCGATTCCCCATTAAATCAAACGTATAGGATTCCTCCTTTTCTCCGTGACTGTATATAGCACATAACGGGCCCCCCACCATCAACTGAAAATTACCTGAGGGGCTAAACTCCCTACACCACCTATTGACTTTCGATGCTACTGCTCGACTCGTTTCACTTTCTTTTTTCTTCTTCAGTCCTCGCGCAGGGGCGGTATGTTTCACTGTAATCATATTTGCCGATGCCAAGGTACCGCTGCTGTATAGGGAGAAAAGTAGAAATAAGCGCGTAAGAAGCGAGGCGAACGAAGGGTGAATCCTTCGATTTCTTTCGCCCTATTCGCGAAGCTCAGAAGCGACGATGAGTTTTGTTTTTTTGGCTGATTAAACTTTTAACTCGCTAGATGCGCTTCAGACTCGGCTGCTTATGATACAGATTTAATAATATTTCTAGGCTTGGATCTGAAGTATTTAAATATTAAATACGCGCAATGTTCAATTAAGTCATGACAAATTCGTGTTTATAAAGTTTTAAATATTATGGGAATGCGAATCAATGTTTATTTTGGTTTCTATAGTGGTATTAATAATACAACGAAACGTTTTAATTATAAAGCGCATATGCGATCGTCCAGGCAGACAAACGAGCCGTCAAGATTCCAAAAAAAAAAGATCAAATATGTTCGCATATACACACACTTGCAGATTGATTTAAATATTTGAAATATTTAATTAGCGAATTCTTGCTGCAATCGCGACGTCGTGTTTCGGTGATTCATAATCTATACGCTGTGCCGAGAGAGGGAAACGGTTGGGATAAAGAGAGAGATGGATAGAAAAAAAAAGGATTCAGCCGAATCGGCCCGTAACACACGAAGGTGGAATGCACGGAGAGAAGTGGTAATGCACACCTGAGTCAAAATTAAACGTTTCCAGCCGAGGGGTCGGCTGAAATGAAATATTTAGCGATCCAGTATACGGGGCTTTGGGCATATGCGTGTGCGTATATATACGGCAACTTCGACCCTTTGTTGATAGATGAAAGAGTGGGCGCGGAAGACCGAGAGAACGAGTTCTTTTTTTGCTTTCGGTTATGTCACAATGCAGTTTTTTTTACTCTCTTTTTTTTTTAATACAAACGCGCTTCGTAGCTAATTTCCAATACTCGGCCGAAGCTTTGTGCACGTTATTTCGTTTGAAATGTACGTTATTTCTTTTGGACGTACATACGCGAACCATTAATTCGGCGCAACAAATCAACGAAGACAATTAGATCAATAATATTCAAGACAATTAGATCAAGAATATTCTTGTACGTGGATAGCGTACGCGTATGTACGGGGTTCTCGTATACCCCTGCATGGAAATTAATCTTCCGCGACCTTTGAGATGGAAAAAGCAGCAGCTTTCTCGCGCCATCTCGAGGAGGAGTGCAGAGCCGAGGGAGCAAGAGAAGAAAAAAGAAAAGCTACTCTCGCAACTCCCATACACCCGATTAGATGGATCGACTCCAAGCTACGTACACACACACACACACACACACACACACACACACACAGAGAGAGACGTTGTCTTACCTGCGCACACCGCACCACAACACAGAGGAAAAAAGAGAAGCGAGCTGCACAAGCAAGCCGGAGTCTCACTCCTTGCCATCAGCGATTGAAACGTCGAGGCCCTGTGTGAAAAGGCCGCCCCCTTTTATGAAAGAAGCGCATTAGCACACTCTGAAGGGTTGCTATGCGCGTCCGAGAGAGCTGCACGAAAATGAGGCGCTATACGCCGTTCGATCAAGCTCCTTCTCTCTCTCTCTCGCGCGCGAGTGCGCGCGTTAGCGTGTGTGCAAGAAAGACAGAGAGAGAGAGAGTGGATGACGTGCCGCCGAGGCGAATGTAAGAGAGAAAGAGAGCGAGGTGAAGAACGATTGATAGTCCCCGCCTTGCCATCAATATTTTTGCCGCTGCCGTGCCGCGGTGTCGATGAGATTTACGCGAGGAAACTGGATTACTTGCGTGTACGCCGCATTGCTGCAGCAGCACACCTCGGACAAAGAGAGCCAACCTCGGCGAGATGTGCTTCATTTACCCTTTTCGCTCGGCGTCTTTCATTCGACGAGCCTCGAACGGTGTGTGTAATGTGTGTGTGTGTGTGTATATATGTGTGAGCGGTTAGTTGCGGACTGAAAAATGTTGGATAAATAGCCGAGGATGCGATTGTTGGGGAATAGGCTGTTATTAAATATACATGCCTGACGATTATCGACGGCTTGGGAAACGGACGATTTCGAATGATGCGTACGGAAGACTTTGATAAGCAATAATGCTGTTCTAGACGGTAAAGCATTTCTTTAAAAGCACATAATGTACAGGAATATAGATTTGAATTCTTAGCTTTAATATCGAGGAAATCGAAGATAGCTTATGCATTAAACGAAGATTTAAAAGCGAAATCACGCGGCGAGGAGAAGTCGCCGCCTCGGCACATCTCGTATAACGGTATATATATATGCGGGGCACAAGTCACCCCCTGCAAATCGACGATGAAATAATGCGAGTTACATTACGCGAAGGCCCCCATGCATTTGTTCTCGCGCGCTCGCAGCTTATCTTTATTTAGTCTAACCGCGCGCTTCTCTTTCTCTCTCTTCTCTTCTTTTCTTCTTCAGGGGGATGGAGTGTATACCTTACGCGAAAAAAACTTTGTCTAATAAAAGGCCGGATCCATTTGTCAAAGAGCATCGGCGCCTCTCTCTATATCTCTCACCCTCTCGAACGCAGAGAATAAAGAGAGAGAGAGAGGGACGAATTATGTAAAACGCAGATCGACGCGGGCGCTCGCGAGCGACATCTAAAATAATAAAAGTTGCCTCCGTCATTTGTCAACGCTTCTTCCTCTTCCAACTCCTCCACGGGCCGCGTGCGTATATAGCACCTCGTATTATAATTTCGCGGTGTGCTGTATATGCGACGTTGCGGGCGGCAGCTGCGACCCCCCCTCTTCCAATCATCTTGATTTCCGACCGACGATCGACTCTGTCTCTGTCTTATGCTTATAAGCGGCAGAGACGCTATTGTTTCGTGCGAGAGGAAAGCTGATTTGAAAGTTTATTTACCTTCCATTTTCTTTTTTTTCTTTTTTCATTTTCATTTGTCTTTCCTCACCCTCGCCGGCGAATTACGCGACATCGTATATATTGGATGTTATTTGTTGTATCTGCTGAATTGAATAATGGGGAAAGCGCGGAATCGCATATTCACGACGAATGATAAGTCAGCTGCTGGGGCGGTAACGGATGCGAAAGATAATTCGTTTTGATGAATAATTATTTGCATCTTCTCCAAGACAAATTTACTTCTTTAGAATTGCGAAAAATGTATGTTTGCTCGCGCGCATGATGAAAGTCGTAAGTTGATAAACGATCGACAGCTATCGACAGAGGTAGAACGTAAAAAGAGGCCGTCAAAAATGCTTTATCGGGGGAGAAGATCACTGTAATAAGGCCGAGAGCAACAAATTCGTCTAATGCATACGAAAATTGCATCTAAATCTCAGCTGATCATAAGTTGCAATTAACTCTTGGGGCCCGGGTCCTCAACTTGTAACTCGTCTCAATTCGCCGACGAGCCAAGCAAAACGACATCCAATTACCAGCGTCTACAACTAATTGGGCCGAAACATCATACGCGCACAAGCCGCTTCGATAACTCAACGAGAAAAATCCTCTTCGACTCTCCACCGATACATTCGCGCACGCCCCTCCCCAAAAACTACACGTGTACCGGACGAAAAAAAGCGGACACGGCACACGAGAGAAACTTACCCCGAGTGCAATTAAATATTCATAACCCTGCAGTAGCTCGGTGTAGTCTGCACCCGCTTGCGCGCGACGCCCTTGAAAAAAAGGCCCGTCTCGTGGGCCAGTCTGCAGTTTTTATTGCGCGCCGCGCGCAAGCGAAGAATAAGTGCAAAAGGATTATCTCGTCTCTTTTGGCGGTGCGCTCGCGCCTATACGGACACGGCTAATAAAATAATAATATTCGAGGGAGAGAGAGAGAGAGAGAGAGAGAGAGAAAGAGAGAGAGACGAGAGCCTCCAATAATATCGCAAAACAAATGTGCCAGACGACTTTTATGAAAACGACGCGGACACGCGTGTAAACCCTTTTGCGCCGTATTTAAAATAAAATTCGAACCCTTCCACTGTGGCTCGTGGGGCTCCTGGGCATACAGACTTTTGCCGCTGTCTTTGGCGAGCTGGCTTCGAGAGATTTTATGGCTCGTACCGGCTGCCGATTTAGTGCCACCGGACGAGAGCGTTTGGATTATTTACTTATTCGCCGCCTGTTCGGGCTACTTTTTGGGATTCTACTTAGTTTTCGACAAATAATGCCCAGCGTGTCTACCCCTAGCGATAACTTCGAGGAGGATGCCGGGAACAAAAAACTGCCTGTATAGCCGCTGAAACGGGGCCGGCTTTTAAAATGGAATTTATCGACGGAATGAATCAGGAATTGAGTATTTCATAAATAGCGATGCAAAAATATAACGATTCCTAGTTATACGTGCGAGTTAAAAACGTTAATTTAAATCGTTAAAAATTTCTGATAATTTTTTAATCGACCGACCCGCAAGTAATTCATTATAAAACTGTCAAAAATTGTTTATATTAATTCTTCAAGGCCCGAGCGAAAATTTAAATTCATTTCTCTCCTCTCCTTTGTCCAGAAATGTATCCACGGGATGGCGGCGGAACCGGGGGGGACGGCCGGGAGTGCAAAATTCGCGGGAGAGCCGCGCGCGCGGGCAGAAATAAAACGTTAAATACGACCACTGAACACCGGGGGCCAACGATAAAATTGTCGTAAACTATGCAGTCGCGGCGGAATAAAGCACCTGCTTGGGACGCGAAATACGCCGCGCCGCACGCGCGTTGACCAGTGCCGGGAATCCCCCTCCGCGTGTGTCCGCATTTTCAATTTTCACCGTTCTTGGATTATGCTTGAAACGGTGGCCCGAACGATTTAGCCAAATTGACGTGCTCTTTTGTATGTTTCTGTGATTTAATTATATTTAAATTAGGGTTCTTATACTCTTAGATATCTTCAACGTCGGATAAAAGGATTTGGTTCATTGGTATTTCCCAGTGTATCTTATGGTATAAATGTAATGCGACAACTTACGAAACTGAGAAGATTCAAGGGAAAACAGATTCATTCGATATCTCACCTGCAACATAAAGACAAATATTTTATTAGAAAAGTTAAAATCGAATATTGAATTGTTACATTTAATCGTTTAAATTTCTTATTCCAACTCATGTGCAGTCCACACCGAAGCTCGCGCGATTCGTCTACGCAGGATTAGAAAATCATAGATATATATATAAAGAACCGAAGCGAAGAACGCAGGGATAGACATTATGCGCGAACTCGCGCGCGTCGTAACCAATTTACGTTGGGCGATGACAAATGGTTCGCTCGACGTCCGAGGGGCACATCAGCCGCACGCTTGCACGCGCCTCCGCAACGATACGGCGGCGGTTCAGCGGTGTGGCGCATCACGCCTCGCGAGCCCTTGCATGTCGCTGGAAAGAAGCGCCGCGACGAGAGGATGGAATATTGCATATATCGGGATGCTTGGGAAAAAAAGCGTTTCGCATCGATGCGGGAAAAGTCGGAGGGATGGGATGATTTTGAAATGTTTGCTTGCGACTGCTTCCTATTCATTTTTCAAGAATACGTTTTTCACGCGATAATGCACAAAATGGGAATGACAATTTTATTTCATCTATAATCAAAAAATATTTTTATTCGTAAAAATTGAATCGTTCAATGGTAAAATAATTATAAATAAGCATTTTTGTACAAATTTCGTAATACATTCATGTATAAAAAAAAATAATTAGGTACGAAATGGAATATAAATCTTTCTCATATACTTAATAATAAAAGATCGATGTATTTCCAGGTTACAAAAATTAAAATTCTGAAAAATTCTTAATCTGAAATTTCCACGTCGTGCAAAGGAAAGGAAGAAGGGAAAGGGAACGATAGATAGAGAGAGAAGAGAAGAGGGTTGAAGGGAAACGAGAGAGAGAGAGAGAGAGAGAAGGGGAAGAGGAAAAGAGTGAGGTCTGCAGATGTGCCATGACTGATGGTCCCCACTTCCAGATGTATGTACTAGGCACGATACTTTTATCGGCGCTTGTTTGTTCAGCGGCGGCGGCGGTGGCTCTTGTCGCCCTCGCGTGTCACGGAAAAAAATAGAAAACCAAGCAGCCGCCAAGCCACTTGGCTAAGGTTATTGCATCTGCAGACGCGACGAAACAGCTAGTCCGATCTTTTCCTCTTTTTTTCTCAAACTTTCCTGCTGATAACAGTGGAAATTCCACCGTTTCAGAAATCCTACACTTATATTTTTCACCCGTACGCGCGGCTGATAAATTCAGTCTCGCGTAGCTTGGATAATTATTGTACTGTCATTGTACACAAAAATTCTAAAAGACTTGCACGCACAAACTATCAAATATTTACTTAACATTATCAATTTTCTACATAATTCTATTATAAATGTTACGTATCGTTTCATTCCTAAAACACTTATTTTCCAATAAATCAAAGCGTACGCGCAAACAGCGTCCACGCCTAAAAAAAAAACAAATAACCTGTCCTAATTAACTAAATTAGATACTAGAAGCAGCAGCTCAAAAAAGAAGGAAGCAGCGTTTAATTCCCTTATTTCATCAACAACGATCGCATATACGCGCGGCGGCGGCCGACGATTAATTCTCGAGTCGTTCGCGTCCCCATCCATCCCTCGCCGACTCGAGCTTCCACCGCCGCCACTTTTCATTAGCCGCCTACTGGCCCGCGAGTGTGTGTGTGTGCGTGTGTGTACGTCTATACGCGAGATCGTGTGTATGTGTGTATGCGCGAACGCACGGCTATGTAAATTGAAGAGGTTACACGGTTTTACATATTTCAACGGGAGAGAGAGAGAGAGGGAGAGAGAGAGGCGCGCGACGGGAAGCGCGAAAAGAGAGAAAAGAGGCGGCGGCGACGGCGGCGGATGGCGGCCCTCGAAAAGTGCAGTCGAAGCGTTTCATCGAGTGTTTTATGGTCGCGCAAGGAGCTTTAGAATTGTAGATTCTTCGTCTCTCTTTTCGAAAATCCTCCCACTCTGCTGCACTCGCAGACTCGCTCTCTCTCTCTCTCTCTCTCTCTCTCTCTCTCTCTCTCTCTCGAGTGGCTGGCGATTTACGGACCCGCTGTGACTAACGTGCAATCCCTCTATTTCTTCGCGTATACGTTCTTTCTCTCCCGATTTCTTATTCGAATATTCAAATTTTCCCGACTTTTCCGCGTTGATATTCTGTTTCAGCCACTTGGAGAGTATCTTTTTTTCTCTCTCCCGCGACGGTACATATATTCTTGGGAGTTTTCGAGAGAGAGAGAGAGAGAGAGAGGAGGATGTCAGGAACATTTTAGAGTCCCCCGCGATGATGGATAGCATTGGATTTCAATTGAAAAGTGATTATTCTTGTCGAGTGACCCGACTAACCCGCGAATTTTCACTCCCTCTCAAAGTGTGACTTTCCTTACTCATATATATATATATGTGTGTGTGTGTGTGTGTGTGTTAGTATGGCTGTGGGTGTTCGCGGATCGTTTGTCAATATGTACTCGATTCCGTGTGCCTTCTTTTTGTAGAGGGAACTTTTTCTATAGTTGCTGTCTTTGGTGTCAGTTGCAGAGAGGAAAACTATGGATGACAGACGGTTGCTGGCATATTGGGGAACGAATTGATTTGTTCAATTGGATTGATATGCGCACCTGGTTTCACAAGTCACAACTTATTACGTTTCCCTTATATTTCTTTTGTGATAAATGGACCGTTTTAAATTATTAACTCGAGCGAATTTTAGTGGATTAGAATTGAATATAAATAAAAAAAACAGCAAATAGAATTGATTGATAAAATTATTTTTGTCGTCGAGACTTGATATTTTATATTTTAATGTTGTATTAATAACAAAATTATTCATCATGTTTGTAAGTTGATTTATTGTACACAGAAATAAATAGCGTAAATAATATGAGTTAGTATGACGCATTTATATAAGTACACGCGAGAGGTCTGTGATAAGCTAACCATTATGATTAATTGTGGAACGTAATTAATGATCAATTTAATTACTCCATGCAAAAAGTAATTACGATAATGCACGTGTATAGATTTAATCTATATTTAATGCAATAGAGAAACTTCTATGTCTATGGTTTTCAATCAATGCACTATACTGAAACCCGGTATTAAAACAAAAGATTTTTACACAGAAGGTATAGCCATATTTTTAAATAATATTCAAGACAATGTAATAGCAAATAATGTTGTAAAAAGATTTTTGGTAAATTGTAGTCGGTATGAAAGCTACAGAGCATAAAATCACGCGAAGCGCAATGATAGATTAGAAATCAGGTCCAGACTTTGCAGTCAAAGGCCAACGTAGCTCGGATTTAATAAGCCAGTGTCAATTACTGATTTACATGTCTGTTAATTAGAGGCCTCTCTCGCCCTTGCAATACTCGTCCCTCTCTTTCTCCGCCACTGAGAGAGAGAGACCCCGAAATTACTGCATATCCCTCTTTTCTCCCCATTCACACACACACGCGCGCATACACACACACATACACACACACACAGACAGAGCCTTGCACAGCCTCTTCCTTGCTCTCGTTCCGTACATCGTATATGGCCAGGCCGACCAAGATATATTGTTATTAAATGGTACGTGTGCCCCTATCTCCACCGGCGCGCGCGTATACACGTCGCACCTTCGACGCCCGTTTATTACATCGTTCTCTTATAAACGTGAACTTGCCCGTGTATATCCGCTTGTCTCTTCCTATATTTATATACATGTGTGTATATAGTATCTCTGTATGCGTGTGTGTGTGTGTGTGTGTTTTACTGTCCCGTTGCCGGTGTATTTCTTATTTATGCCCCTGCGACACGCGAGATTCCTATGTGCGAGCTGGCGTCTGTCTGTGTGCGGCGGGAGGTGGGGGGTAAGATGAAGTGCGGGAAATATAATCGCTTTGGCGCAAATGCGCGAATCTTCGATCGCCAACAGAGAGAATCCTCGCGCCAGCCAGTGCCGCAACGCACAGCTCGCCAACCTGATTAATGGCCTATTTTTCCGTGTTTCGCGGAAACATATTTACGGGCGTGTATCGTTTATCGAGTTCTGCTTCTTTTTCTTCTTATTAGTACTATTATTATTATTATACACTGTTCCGGCTAATTCATTCGCTATGTCGTACGAAATTGCGGTAAATTGTTGCATCGTTCATATATTAAGTGGGAACGTTTTTCTCCTACGAAGTGAATTGTTACACTTGTAATTTTTGGGTGTCGCGTAAATTTGTAAAAATACACGAATAAAAAAAGTCGCTTCGCACTATCGATTCAATGTTTATACATAATACTCTAAATTCGACATCGGTATAAGTATTTATACGGAAACTCGAAGCACGCACACGCGCGCAGCATAAAATATGCAATTCGATTAGGCACACACTCACGCGAGCGCGGAAAGTAGAGGAAACAATGTGAAAGGCTCGCACATCGTCGCTCAGAGCGAAAACAAATAGACGCGGAGAATCGGCGCGGGAGCGGTAGAAGAGCAGCAGCAGTAGCAGGAACGGGAGTGTAAAAGCGGTAGATGTGGAAAAGTGCGCGGGGGCGGCAAAGGGCAAAGGACGTATATAGACACACGGACAGGGGCAAATATTAGTTCATTACCAAAAGTGGCGCAGCGAAACGAAGGCCCCAACATCCGCGATGACCGTACACACGCTCGCCACGCTCGTTTAATGCCATCGCTTCTCTATTCAATTATACAGACGCCACGCGCGCGTATATACATACCTATATGCGCAGCTCTGGGGCTTGCAGACTTTTTGCAGCCGTAGCGGGCGGCTCGCTTTTATCCGAGACCGATACTCTCCGTATATCCAGTGTATCGGAAAAGCATCGCCGCGATATAATTATTACGCGTGCATCGATTTTCGCCAACATCGGTCCACTCGACTGTACGTGCAATACTTTAGATTTTTTTGTTTCGAATTATTCAAACGGCTATGCAGAGATTGAATTCAATTATGAATGACAAATGTTGCAAAGATGTGCGAAACGAACGAAATCCCAAGTTGGCGAGTGTGTGCGCACACGTTTTGCGGCTCCGAGATTTAAAGCTCCGAGCGAGAAGATGAATAACCCAACCCCGTGATAAATGCGCCGCTAGGAAGGTTTTAATTTCTCCGCGGTTATATGTACAGTGCGCCTAAATGTATCGCAGGGCGAGCTGTATACGGTGTGTACGGGCGAGCGGCTCTTGGCGGCGCGGTCAGGTGCATGGCTATACGCGCCGCGGCCGTCGCGCACTCGCTTTAGCACACAATATCAGTCGCGCGTTATCAGCGAGCCTTCCGCAAATACGCGCTTTAGCCCTCGTCGACGCGTTTCCGCGACCCCTTCTCTCTCTCTCTCTCTCTCGCTCGTTCGCTCGCCGCTGCTGCTCCACACCCCTTCGAATTTTCTGCGCTGCAGCCTGGACCGGTTCCATGAATTTTGGAAATATTCCTTGTTAACCGTGTGATATCTCTTGCTCGCTCCTCGTATTATATTTCGTTAATTTTTCTTTATTCGTTTGTTATATTAATATTGTTTAATATAAACATTATAAGACTGGTTAGATGTGTTGGTGTATTTAAAAATAAGGGATATTATTTTATTAAGTTTTGCTTACATTGCAATTACTCAACTTCATTTAATCAAGACACACATTTTGCACTAAAGCGTGCAATTGTACTTGTAAAAAATGATACATAATACTGAAAAAAGAAAGCTGGTCATGGTGGATCAAAATAATTTAAGCAACGCAACGAAAAGCTTATAATAATTCAGGTTAATTCATTCAATATTCATCAATATCAACTTCCGCGGCTCGAGCGCATTATGCTAAGCGAATCATTATTAACAAGAAGCAAGGCCGTGTCGCCAACCGCGCCGCCGCCGCCGCCAATATCGTTATTCCGCAATAACGAGTCCGAACGATCCCAAGTCCCGACAATAACAATGCCAGCCCAATGAACACACGGACACGGACACGCGCATGCACAGCCTCTGTCTTGGCAACTGTACAGCTTAGCCAACTTCTCTCTCCTTCTCTCGCACACCGAAAAATCGTCATTATAATTTTAATGAGAGCGCGTGTGTATATACGGCCGGCCGAAACGGATCGTTAAGTGTGCCGCGCGTCATTCTTCGAAATATATATAGGAGCAAAAGTTAACGAAGTCGGCTAACACCTTCCACTTCTAACCATATACGCCCTTCCGAGAGAGAGAGAGAGAGAGAGAAAAGTAGAAGAAGACGAAGAAGGAGAAGAAGACGTGTCCGCGCGCGCGTGGAGAGATGACAATTTCACGGTACATTAGGCCCCGACTAGGACAGTATGAGATTGATTGATTGATTTAATGCGCCTCGACGAGTTTTCACCCGAACGCCACATTTTAAGTGACCTTTCGCCTGGCTCTATATATAATACGCGCACACCTTATTTGTTTCCAATTGCTGCGGCTCGCGTATCGAAAAGCCGATCAATTTTCTCAACAGTGTATAACTACGCGTGTGTAAAGCCTTGATTACTTATGCAGCGATGAAAAGTTATACAGGAGGCAGCTTTTAATTGCTGTGCGGATATAAATCGAAGCAGCAACCAAGATGAATAATCAAATTTGCATACACATTATATATTTACAAGATTAACATCGTTATTCATGCTTATCGGGACGTATATATATATATAATTTCGTTGCGGATACCTTTACGATTACATCTTATATACCTTTTAATAAGCTAAATGTTTGTAAAAAGCTTTATACTTATAACCCCGCATCGGTCGAATTTGATGGAACTGTCTGTATATATGTATAGCTATAGAGTTAAGAAGCAGCGCGCGCGACTGACGTTAATGAGCCGCGCGCGCAAACATTTATAAGACGAACGTAAGGCGCGGGAGAAAAATACACAGGCAGTACAGCCGCCCAGCAATGGCGCGAAAAGCGTCCAACAACGCGGGACTAATTATGTTTTTAATTAATCATCGGCGGCGCGTTTCGTCGAGCTCCAGGGGCTGCTCGATAGGTCGGGATACGGGCGTCGCGACGCGCTCGCGACGCCTCCGAGTTGCGTCTTGGCTGACTTGGCCGCCGACGACGACGTCGCCTCGTTACCGAACCTGACGTGCTCTAATAATGTAATAATAATAATGCGGCCGCGTCCGCGATGAAAGCATATGACGCGTCGGCAGAGGGTCGTGCATAATTTGCGCGCCGCGCGCGTGCGACGCCCACTTCTTCCTCCTTCCTCTCTCTCTCGCTTTCTGTCTTTCCTATCCATCGATGCGCGCGCACTTCTCATTATTTCTCGCATTATTTTTAGAATATTTATAATGTGTCGTTCTTGCCGGTTGATGGGCCGTTTGATTTATTTATATTCGCTTTATGTATAGACGCACCGCGGGTGAGCGAGACGCACTCTGCGCATACGGGGATTTCCGATGCGTTCGACGAGTTATATTTTCGTTGGCGAGCTAAGGCCTTCTTTCGTTAATTGAGCGTCCAGACAATTTGCTGCAACGATCTTTAAATTAAGATAAAAGTTTTTCGCAATAATCAATCATTTACGTTAATTTCTTTTGCTATATGTACGTACTGCATCAATGTTAAAACTGTTTTTTTTTTTAAGAACTCTGCAATGAATCAATGAAACGAAAAGTGTCGCAAGTATAATTAGTTAATTATCAATATAGATTTACTAATTCTTAATCAATCAATAATAAATACTAATTCTTTTTCATTTAAAGAAACACTGTAAAGACTAAAGATAAGTTTCGACCGCGAGTATCGAGTCATGAATCGTTGTTCATTATGAATTAACATTATTTCCTCATGCTAAGAAACATCCTTAACACTTTCTTGTATAAGATCTCCAATAATTTACGTCGCTGGCTTGCAGCAGTCACGTAACGTCGTCCTCAATCTTTCCCCGAGAAAACATAAGGAAGTCGAAAGAGCGTCGCACAACAATGACACTATCCCGGCTAATGTCGTAACTGCCAATGCCTCTCGCGGTATAATATCGAAAACTACTCAACTGCAGCCTTACCTCGTAAAATTAATTATGAAATTCATTCTAAAAGTACTTAATGGACAAATCTATCCGCTTGCATTACATCTATTTATATGTATATTACATAACTGAACTCCAAGGAAATGAATAATTCATTGTCGCGTAAGAATTATTGTTTATTGTTTGTTGCTCACTAAGTGTATATATATATATATGTGTTTTATTGCCTATCTGGCAATAGTAGGAATTCCCGTATACATAGAAGTCGCGATTTTATATACTGAATTATGCAGTTTTTAACTGGTTTTCGAATTTTATGGATTTCATAACGTTTCTTCTGATGCGGATGAATACAATGGGCGCTCGTGTAACGATTATTTATTTAGCAAATATTGAAGAAACGCCTCCTTGCAGTCGAACCTAACCTAACTTTAGTAGAGAGGTATAAGGGGAAGCGAGCGATATATATACAATATATAACGCGCGTTCCGACGGTGCGGCCAATTTTGATTTTTTGTCCCACACTTGATCCCCCTTCATTAAATCTTCGAACACTTTTATGTCCATTCCCTCGTCTCATTAAACAAGCGCCAAGAGTCCGAACAGCGTATAATTTTTTTGTTTACCCGCACCTGCTCCACCGTTGCGTCCTTATACGTATACTCTCCGTCTCTCTCCGTCTCTCTCCGTCTCTCTCACTCCGCCCTTTAACGCTTGCACGAAAGGACTTTGTCGTCGCGTGCTGCAGGGGATATGCGTGCATCGAGTCTGCCCGAAGGATAGGCCGCCGCCGTCGCCGCCGCCATGCGCCGTGGAATTTTGGAATTTTTGGGCGACAGCTTCGACGAGAGAGCATCCTTTCCGCGAATCGATTAGCGGGAGAGCCCAATTCTCGTATACATGTATACACACACCGAGGGATCCGAAAGTGGACGCGTGCACGGTGATCGCTTTGCTTCTTTTACGGTTGGACTTTTGGATTGATCTTAGCCGTGATCTTGAAGGTTTTTTGTTTTTGCGAAACATTTGTTCTAGCGGTCCGGATCGATTGGTGCGGATTACATAATTTGTTGGCGGAATATAGCGAAGGATCTTTCATAATTGCAGCTCGAGCACAGCCGCGGTTTCTTTTACGAGATGAAAAAAGCGAACGGGCTTTTTATGCAACAATATTTACGCGAATAATAATTATTGTACAATGCGATATTTGCTCGAGAATATAGAAAAACAAACACGAGGAATAAAAAATTGCATTTTTTCTTTCTTATACAGCTGCACACGAATCACCGTGTTAACATTAACATTTTAGAAAATTTAGTTTTATGCAGCGTTTGCTACACCACCATTGTTTAATAATAATCTAATGAAGTTCAATTAAAAGAAGTTTGTCCATTGAGTATACAGTGATCGAAGGATATATTTTGAAGGTTAAACGCGTCATACGAAGGGAGTGAAATCTCGCGAGCCAGCAAGTATATAATATGTATATAACAGAGTCTGCAGGCCGGTATACGCATGGATTAAGCTTCATGGCTAATGGGAAACGATATAAAAACGAGCCTCGCTGGCTACTATAGCCGTGTGTGTGCTTATGTATATACGTACTGCTGAGAAGACTAAGTGAGCTTTAACGCACTTGTTATATCAACGGTAAATCTTTAAAATCGTAAAACTTTCTGCTCGCGCTCACTAAGTAAGTATTCATGTATATTCGTATATGTGTATTTTTCTATTTGAACATGTCCGTTTCCTTATTTTATTTTCCACTCGTATTTTCCTCATTAATACGAATTAATTAAAAATCTATTTTAATTTAATTTTTCACAACATTCTAGAGCCTGGAAAAGATCAGTAATACAGTTTACCTAATGCGATTCGTCAGAGCAGTATAGAAGAAGAAGAAGAAGAAGAAGAAGAAGAAAAGAAAGAGTGACAAAGGCAAAGAAAGATGTAACTCGAGAGAAGAACCAATAGGTGAAATGAAGGTTTAATCATAGCTTTTAGTGTTCTGTGTCTTTTAGAAGCCTTTTAGACGTCTGCTATTAGAACACTTTACGAAATTACCGTGCAATTATTGT
The DNA here is from genome assembly GCA_900490025.1 of Megastigmus dorsalis. Classification (NCBI taxonomy): domain Eukaryota; kingdom Metazoa; phylum Arthropoda; class Insecta; order Hymenoptera; family Megastigmidae; genus Megastigmus; species Megastigmus dorsalis. The sequence continues at coordinate 33,929 of UELU01125431.1, forward strand.
TACGCGGCCAAAAAAAAACTCGCATCATATCAGTACTCTAAAGTTTATGGCTGCTTTTGCGGTTACACTAAATGCCAGTTCGAAAACTAGGCTGGATAATAGTAATGCAATCAGCCGAAACTAGTTATTTTAAGAACGGTCTGCAGTGATAGAAAGCAAAAAATTATTTCGACTCTAATTGTGTGGCTAGCTTTAATACTACTGTATAATTATCACAAAAAATCGTGTAGCCAATATACAAATATGTTATTATACAATGAAACCATTGATATCGATAATTCTCCCTTTTCGTTTTGAATTCACGATAGAAATGAAATAAAATGTATGATTATTATACAACTTCGCTATTGCGGAAATAGTCCTAATTGCGAGCACGAAAAATTCGATCTCTCGAGCACGCCATATATCCATTATGAGAAACAAACGTAAGCCAAACATATTAAAACCACATACGCCAATACACGATTTACCAAGGCGCGCAAGCCACAAAAACAATCCCTCGAGCAAATCGCACACACACACACACGTATACATAGAAAGCAGCATAGCATAGCCGCACACCGCTGATTCGCATCAATCACGGATCCAGCGCTCTCGGATGTATTTGCCAAGGGCTTAGAGTCAGCGGCATAACGGCGGGGGATTTAGCACCGCGGAGCGTGTCGGCGTCGACAGTTCGTTTGAGCGCAATTAGCGTCGCGCGAGTCCGATAGCCAACCTCTCCGCGCCTCGACGCCCGCTATCTAACTCCCCGATCGCCTTGCAATGGAATTAACTATACGCACGCCCCGGAGCCTCGCAGCCGACGGCTTCTCTTTCTATGTCTGCAATGCCGTGCGAGTCTCCGTGTGTGGAGATTAGCAGACGCTCTAATTATTCGATATGCCGTACTTCATCAAAGTGCAACGATCGATCATACAGGTAGAACTCGATCTTTTATTTTGTCATATCTAAAGTTTTGGTATCGGCAGACCGAATGGTGCACTTGTAATCTAATCAGAGAAGAATGAGAGCGGCTGCACAATGCGGACGATCTTTCGAGTTGGCGCGCAACCGATGGAAGAAGTGCGAGTGCTCCGAGAGAACGGCACTCGAAGAGATGCTACAGGGAGTTTTGAAGAAAAGGAGATCGGGCTGCGTGTCGAGACGACTTCTCTCGCGGCTGCCACTAGAGAGATGCCTCTTGAAGCCGCGAATCGATCGGTCCTTCAAAAAAAAGAGAGAGAGAGAGAGAGAGTGAGCGAGGATTCACGGAGAGAGTCACCCTGCGGAAGACGAGCTTCGAGTGTGTACAAGGGGGAGAGGAGAAGTACCGAGCGCGATCTCTTGGCCCCCGGGGCTCTTGACTTCCTTTTCTCCCTCTCCCTTTCCATTCCATTCCGTTTTCTTTCTTCCTCCACTTTTTTTTTCTTATCCGCGTATATTAAATTTGCGCCACGCGTCTTTTGCACTGTGGATATGTATGCGAGCATTTGAATGATCCGTGTTTGGGTTTTGAGTGGAGGGGGGGAGGAGAGTATTTTTTTTTGAACGAGTGTTACCGGATCGAAATTAGAATTCGATGATTCGTTTAAGGATGAATTTGTTGACGTAGAATATAAGTGTCAGCGACAAAGCGTATCGATTGAAATACAAATTATAATTTGCAAAATGAAGATTATCCGTATAGCCGGGGTCGAATCTTATTAAAGAGATTTGAATACCCAATTATTATCTCGACTTTTACGCATACCAATTGACCTAAAATCTTATCCCATCATCTTATATATAACCCTTAAGAATATTTCCATTCCTCACACTCCCCAAACCCTACCTAATCGCGCAATTCCAATTTCACACTTCAATCGTTGATCGATCGCTGCAAATATTAGACATTGTTCAAAATCGACGCTATATATACTCATTAAACCGCCGAAATTTAGTCCTCGTCGTATTTACATTATAATTACACAATTACAATCGTATTAATTTCGTTTTTACAGGCGACGAGAGTTTCTCGAACGATTAGATCCCCAAGCGTCGAGGGTCGCGGAGACAACGAAGACGCGCGCCCGCAACTTTTATGAATATTATTTTCCAGCGGCAGATGTCCTTACCGATAAAACGTCATTACCGCCGACATAATTAATGACGTCTGTAGACAAGTAAAGAAAGGAGAAAGAGAGAGAGAGAGAGAGAGTGAGAGGCCAAAAGGGAGTGGGAGGTGGAGGAGGGCGAAGGGTAAGTCCTATCAGATAAGAAGCTGGGAAAACGTCACGACGCTGTTCTCTCCCTCTCTCTGTCTCTCTCTTTCTATCTATCTCTGTAAATGGCGCTTTCAATGTACTTCCCTATCGGCTTTTCTCTCTTACTTATCTTCTCTTCCTCTTTTCCCTCCTCTCTTTCTTTTTTACACCGAGTTCTCTTTTCTATCTTTTCCTCTGTTGTTCGCATTATACACACACACACGCACGTACACACACTATCGAAAAAGTCTACATGAAATTATGCGGTGTAGTTTTATATACATCATACACTGCACGCGTCAATAAAATGCTAATGCTTAATTTAATTTTAATGCGAAACAAAGGATTTGCTTTAAAAAGCAATTAAAAATGTTTATTTTCAAATTAGTCGCGAGATCCCATCTAATAAGTTTTTAAACATTCACTCGGGTTATGCACTCGAATATCGCGGTAAGAAATCTCGACGAGTAACATTGTAAGTCATTTCGTTCCGTGTAAAGTACGAGGCTTGGATAATTAGATTCGGATAATAATTCATATGAAAAAATTGGCCAAACAATCGACGCGTATTTATCATACTATACATCTCGGAAAGTGTCTTACCCTCGCGCAACTTTCCCTTTCAGACGTTCTCAGAGGGTCTTGGGGAAAAGGTGCGTCTTCGCCTGCAGCTCGGAATGGTAACGTCGGTGATGACAATACGATCATGAATTATGCGAGAATGACGGAGTTATTTCGAAGCGGTGGTAGGAAGTCGACGTTAACGGACTCGCTCGTAGTCGCGCGCATTGATACCCGAAAATTGGCGCGAGAGGCTCAGGTCGCGTATATAGAAGTAGAGAGAGAGAGAGGGAGAGAATGAGAGGAAGGCGACTCGTAAAGGAGAGGAAAGGCCATCATTAATATTACTTACTGGATGCTACACAGGGGTGGAAGGTCTTGTCGAGCCGATTTTCAACATTTCTACCTCGCGATGCTACCGAGGCGATGGCTAACAGAGAGTATGAAAAATGCGAGATTCTGTCTTAACAGACGTAACATGCATTAAGAACTCGGGGGTAATTTGTATCAACTTGGAGTTTATTTCATTTTCCTTTTTCTCTTATCAGTGGTAGCCGTAATTCAAACATGTATTTTTACTTTGTTTTCTTGGATGTCGTGAAGGTTACTATTAATAACTGCGCGCTGCGATGATTAAAATTTAAACGGAATGAAAATATTTGTTATTAATATTCCGCAAAGTTTTAATATCTTAATTAAAGCAGCGAATGATACAAAGTTAAAAGACACATAAAACGAGAACTTAATGAAATATCTCCTAATAATGTGTATGAAACAGACATTTATTGAATATAAATCGCTGACAGATTCTTTAACGTAACGAGTTCATTAAAAGCTTTAATCTTATTCGTCGTATATCATACGCGACTCTCATTTATTCCCACGCGTTCAAAATAAGAAGTTTCAAAATCCTCCTAGTTTCGGTTACGGCTCGCGGAGATTTAATTAGCCCAAGTTGATACAACGAAACGTCATAAATAACTAGCCGGGCACGGTATAAGCGTAATCTGGCGGTCCGTCGGCGAGACACGCGGGGTTGACTTCTCTCTCTCTCTCTCCCCGATGGATTAGCATAAACAAATCATCAGGATTTGGAAAGGCGCGCGCAAGCGGAGAGGAAAAGGTCGTCCTGTCGTGTCAAAGGCGACGCACAATTAATAATCCCTCCGAGATCGTGAAATTAATCAAAGCGGGGAGCACATTGCGAGTGCGAATTACCGACTTCCGCTTTACTATACTTTATTATGTATTCTTGCGCTTTCGTAATGACGGTGTAATTATTTCATCGGAGCTAGTGCCTTATCGCTGTGCTCGCGAGATCTCGCCTCGGTGATTAACCGACAAACTATTTTCACCAGTTTATTAAGAACCTTTACAAATGCTCAAATTAATTTTCTTGGCATAAATACTGCACCGTGCGGAATATAAATACCGCGTTTCTTACACAAAACTCTTGCCAAATTTATGCACGCACTCGGATCGATTTTGTACATTAGCATATTCGCCGGAGCGATTTATCGAAACGGAACCTAGGCCGAGCTAATCGTTCCACTTTCTCCGACGTTTTATTGACTCGGAAACTTTTATCAACCATATATCCCATACTGATTCGTTCGAAACAAGTTCTACCCACGTATATATGTATATATATATATATATGCGAGAACGTATACGCATAACAGTCCCGTTCCCTAATATCCCCTCCTGCGCACTCTCGATTCAGCGGATTATCCGCGTGTACAGCTATAGGCTCTTTTTTTTCTCAGAAAAGCAATCAATTATCAAGGTCCGCGGCGGCGATATCGCTTTGCCCAAAAGCATCATTGTTCAGTTTTGCACATCATTGTATAGGCAGCTGGTCACATTACAACCATCCAGCCGACGCGAAATCCGACGTGAAGGGTATAACGTAGATAGGCGACTGGTGGTGGTGGTGGTGGTGGCTGGTGGCTGGTGGCGTGGCCGCTCGTTGCCTCTCTCTCTCGATGTCGTCGCGCTTCCGATAAATCAGTATTAAGCGTCGCGCGTCGCGTCAAGTTTCCGCTCGGCTGTGGCCCGCCACGTCGAGTCTACCGGTCGCAAGCGCGACCTGACGCACTAATGCCCCTCCGCATGATTTGTACTCTCTCTCTCTCGCTCTCTCTCTTGCTCTGGCTCCGGAGAGAGAGAAAGCCTCTCGGCTAACACCGCATGCCAAACATCCAAACACTCTCTCTGTCTCTCTTTGTCGGGGCTCAGGTCTGAACACAGAGTCGCACAGAGGGAGGGAGAGAATCGGCCTCTGATCCTAACCACTTGTCACTTTACGCGACGCAGATCATCGTCACGACGTGAGCGTCCATCATTCGGGGATTAAATCATTCCGAGTGTAGTATCCCTCTCTTCCTCTCTCTCTCGATCTCTCTCTTTTAGCGTTAAAGCACTTGATGCTCGCTCTCAGTCGTGCTACTGGATTTTAAAGTAGCTTGTTTTTTTTTTCTACGGAACGTTTTTAAATCGCGCAGTGAGAGACAGACTTCTTTTTTGGTGTAATTACACTTGACGTGGTGATTAACTTCTGATGTATGGCTGTTGAGGGATTTTGCACTAGATAAGGACCAAGCAAGGAATAGATAGTCTGTGAAATTAACAGAGAAATTTTACGGTTATTCAATTTATTTGATAGATGAACTACTCCAATTCGTCACTTTCGCGTGGATAAATGTAGGTAGTGCAAGACCAAACGACACCGACAAAAACTCTATACACACCCAAATTCATTCGGCGACAAGCGATTTTACTCATTTGCGCAACCAGAATGAAATCCTCCCACCAGCATCGCCGGCAGCGTGGCCGTAACGCGCAAAACAGCACCTCCCACTCTTTATATTAGCCTTCGCGAGCAGCCCCGACATATATACATATAAGCGCGTTACCTCGCACGCGCGCACAAGGTAGTAAATTGATTCCCGCCCAGTCCCATTCTCAGCGCTCGGCTAAATACCCGAGGAAAGTCAGCTCCGAAAAGAGATCGCCCGGGAGAGAAAGGGTGTTCGGTGAGACAGCTCGGACACCCTCGGTCTCGGCGGCGGGCGAGAATACACAACAAAAAAAAGGCGCTCTCGGAATTCATCGTCGACGGGGGCGCGTATTGGTAGAAAACGGACACTTTGAATGGGCGAAAGCGTTATTTCCAATTCAGAGGCCAGCGAATGACCTCTCGCTCGCTCGTTCTCTCTCTCTCTCTCTCTCTATTTGCTTTCGGTGCACACTCACGCTCTCGTCAACCGGACAAACGCGTATTGTGATTTCGGGCCTTTGACTGGTCGCGCGCCACCGCCACCGCTACCGCCGCCACCGCCATTCGATCGGACAGAGCAGCTTCGGGATGTATCTATGTGTGTGTGCGTCTGTGTGTGTGTGTGAGAGAGAGAGAGAGGGAAAGTCCGAAAGGGGATGCGAAAGGGTACAGACGAGCGAGCACCCTGAATATTCATGCGAGGGGGG
>UELU01125434.1:0-37482 GCA_900490025.1 Megastigmus dorsalis
GTGTGTGTGTGTGTGTGTGTGTGTGTGTGTGTGTGTGTGTGTGTGTATGTGTGTGTATGTGTGTGTATGTGTGAACGCGTATACTAAGAACAAAAAGAGGTATATATAAGAGGGAGAAAAAAAAAGGGGGAAGGAAGGGAAGAGACGTCGAAAGCGCGAGTGGAGCGTGAAAGATCGAAGGAGAAAGATGGAAAAAGGAGAGCTGCAGGTAACTGACAGGCGAGCTTATGGAGCGCCTACTCTGTCGCGCTCATTCATATAGTCCTCAAGCTTTCGACTCGGCTCTTTCTCTATATACTCTCCGACTTTATATGCACTTGCTATCGGGCACGGGGGCTTTTCTATCGAATGTTCGTCCATAATCTTTGTTATATATATCTTTGGTGACGTCGATACGCCTTTTTTCTGCACGTTCGGAATACTGCAGGTATTGGAACTTGGTGACATGCTATTCGTTTCATTTTAATCGTTTTGAATACACCGGAATTCTAATAATAGTGCTTTTACGCATAGTGGAAGATTTTAGTTGAGGAAAATTGTGCGACATGGTCTCGTAACTCAGCAGGAAAAAAAATTAGCAAATCAAGTTTACGAATCAAGTTTACGAAACATCACCTGAGAATCCGGATATTAGGAATTTCTTTATTTCATACTCTCAGTAATAATCGATTCGTTTTTAATTCTATTAAGTCTTGTAACAAATTCGTGTAAAAAAACGCGACAATAATCGGTTCAAGGGTTAATGATATATAAGTCATTCAACTGTTTGCGAATCTCTTAATGCTTAAGCTATGTTACTAGTAATCCTGATATAATTGTAAATCAGTCATTACACTATCAATGTGAATAAAAAGCATATTCCTTCGATTCTCAACTAAACATGAAAATTTAATACGCCGTCTACACCGACTTATCTCGGGATAAAAATGTATCGTTCAATATAAGTATCCACCTTTTCTCTCCCCATTCTAAAAATAACTTCTAGCTAGTAAAAAGTAACTGCTTCTGTTTTCTTTTTCCCTTTCTCTCTCTCTCTCTCTCTCTCTTGAAGCTGTTAGAGCGAGGATGATAGAAAGATACGAATAGAGTATATAGAGACGGAGAAAGAGAGCATGACGCAGGCTGGTATTGGCTGCACGGCCAGTTTCCCGGTATAAACAGGCGATTCCCCTCCCCCCGTTTCCCCTCGAGTGATCGACGAGGCAATTCGTTGCCGATCGATTTCCTCGTTAGGGATGCATTTACATGCGTGTCGCGGCGATTAGCGCACTTCGGCTAATTGATCAGCACTCGCGCAGGCTTATCGCCCTAGCTCACGTATGTTGTGTGTATGTGTGCGTGCGTGTGTGTGTACGTGTGCTTGCGGAGAGAGGAAGAGAAAAAGGACTCGTCCTGATAATTACGAACGCGCCTAGATTTGCCTCCTGCAGCTCCTGTATACGTATGCTTGGTAATAAACGAAATAAAAGGATAGATCGCAGCGTGTCTAATGGAATGGGAAAGAGATAGGAATAAATGCATTTTCAATTAAATCTATGTACCAAGTACCAAGTCCGAGTTGGCTTTCGGTTGGCTGTGTGGCAAACGAATTTTCCATATGCACAGTGTTGTTTCAGGATTAATTGAATAAATCTTTTGTTGGCTATTAATGAGGCTCTTGATAGAATGTTGATAAGTTATTCCATAATTGCGCTTCATTGGTTATTACTCACGCTCTGACGTGGTGCATTATTATTACTTGCTGATTACATAAAGTACTCTTCGATTCGATAATGTTCAGTTTCTATCTCCACTCGCATTTACAAGCAGTATTGGATAGTATATTTTACGATTTCAAATGGAAAGATTGCTGCAAGCTGTTGTAGGTAATTATAAAATGTATCTAGTTCTTTCTTTTTAATATGCAAATGTATTCCCATTCGATTATCTATATGTTGATGCATCCTGCAACTATTTCTTATCTTTTTGTATATCTCCTGAATAAGGTTTATTTTAATCCTACGTTACAAAAGTTCTAGACAAATCAGCGGTATGGAATTGCATTGAGGTATGAATTTTCTCTTTGTATCGATACGTCGGTGTTTCAGTGTGTTATTTCTATAGGACGTTTAGCTCTATTTGGTAAGAAGTATTGTCTACGAAGTGATCTACGTAGGCACATATGACTACATTATATATATATTGTGACTTTTGTTTTAATCTATTGAATATGCCCAAAAGTAATACAATACTTTCTAAAACTACAAGAGGAATACTTACTTGCAGGATTAAAAATCATGCTATAATAAACTTAGCCTTTCTAAGAATAAACAAGCTAAAAAAAGTATCAAATGTACTGAACTGTTTATATATTGCTCTTAATATTTCCAATACTATACTTTAATGAAATCAATACAAAATTAGGAATATAGGCATACTGAACATACAGTCAACAACAAATTCGAATTTACCTTGTAAATATATTTGTACAAGAATATCGCATCGATATTAGTCGGTCTGTAAAAAATTATTTTCACACCTAAATAAACTTTATTATAGATATTGCATTATTGCTATTTTCGATATTGAATTTTTCAGCGGAATTTAGTGGTAGAACGGTAACATATTTCTCAACGTACGTTCTGACAAATACCGTTACGTAACAGAATTCTATGAAGACCCTTATTATTGAGCAACTAGCAAATCAGTAAGTTAATTAGTAGCGCGTTTATATCGAAGCAGGAGAATTGTTGCGCGAACACGTCGAGAACAAATGGAGAGTTCGCGCACTTGGTAAGCGCGTAATTTCTAGATAAACCAGTACGCGATTTATGTTCGCTGTTTCGCCCATTTCACGGTAGTCGAGCTCCTTTTTCATTTACAAAGGAAGCTTAGATCTTCTTTTTTTTTGTTATCTGGCAATAAAACCTATAAAAAAAGATAGAATTTAATGGCAGCACTGACATTTAAATAGCTCCAGATTGTGTGAGAAATGTTTAGTGCTTGGTCCGGTAAAATATACCTTACGTATCATCATAAAGAAGCAATCTCGAGGGAGCATAATATCCGTTTTTTATGATGTTGCCGTAGAAGGTCTTGGTTTTATCACGGGTAAAAAAGTTTTCGAAGATAAAAAAAATTGATTTTCAACAGGTTATACCAAATAATAAAGAGCTTAAAATTTGGAATAAATTCCATTTACGCGCTGTTATAAAATATTTTATATAAGTTTTGCTTGCTTTGAGACCGACTGCGAGATTATTTAGTAGTTTTAAAATCGTTTTGATGGGGTATAATAACTACTGCTGATAGAAGAGTAAAGAAAATGTGGTTTTCATTCATTGTTACAAATTTTTTAAGCTTAAGAAAAACAAACAATCAAGTCTGCTTTTTTGTGATAGCTTTGTTTACTACGATAAATTCATCATAAAAAGTAGACGAATCATAAAAATAGATTACGATGCATATCACATTAAAATAGAACCCATGGCTCATTGTAAGTTATTTAATATCTGTCGCGTTTATCTTATCAACTTTTCAAAATGGTTCATTAAAAATGAAGCTCGAAACCCTTTTGATAAATGTGCATAATTAAATTAAAAATTCACATTCCTGCTATTATCGAGATAAAATATTGAAGAAATTTTTTGTCTTCGAAACTTTACATTCATTTTCCGAAAATAAAGAAAACCTCTCTTTTCGCAATGAATACAAAGTAAAAATTCCACGCTCATTGAGACAAACCCCCCGAACACGCGACTTTGTAAAAAGGATCTTTGATAAAAAAAAAGCCTTTGAAAAAAGGGAATAATGTCAAAGCAAGCAGAAGCATTGTCAGCAAGCATCGCACTCCAATAATTACAGTGGCAGTACTGTTGGCTCTCGCTTCCTTCCGCATTTCCCTCGGCGCGAGAACAACTCCATTTGTCCCTGGCCGCAGTGCCTTAGCCTCGCCCGGTCAGCAAATATATATATACACGCGCGTAATATATATATACCTCTTTCGACCTCTACAGCTGTAATGTAGGCGAACGCTGACCCAGCCTCACTCTCTCTGACTCGTGCGTCGTTCGAAAGACACGAAATATACCTGCTGTGCAATCGAATGAGGCTATGAATTTTGGCGCGAGCTTTGTTTTTATGGCGATGGGATGGTTCGAGGCTGCTTCCTATATGTGATCGATCACGTATAGGTTTGTTTATTTGAATTTCCGATGGGTGGACTTTTGTTGATCGGCTCAAGGATTTTTTTTTCGCCTGTTAAGGACAATAAAGCTCGGATCAAAGAATTTTGTCAATACCTCGATGTGCTGTTTGGACAATGACTTTGTGTGAAGAATTACGTTATCGGAGGAATTATTCGCTGTCGGTTTTATTAGTTACAAGCGAGCTATCATTTTTTTTTATAGCTTCTTCGTCTGCACCGCGACGCGTTTGTGCGCAATCTATGAATAAAATTGATTCGCTGGAATGAATGAAAACAGAGGTTTACAACTGTTATTAAGCTATAGTAAAATTGTGACATCGATTTTTATTATTATTTTAATTCCAATGTTTCTTCTTTGTGCGTTACAGGTGAGTTGCAGTGGCGATCGTATTTCTAAGTTCTTTGGATCACGTAAGTTTAATGAATATTTTACTGCTCTGCACATTACAATTATTAGTTGTAATGCACCGCCAACAAAGGATTCAATTTATATTGCCATGTTTTTTTTTACTGTGCGAGCTGTATCACAGGTACCAATTGGTATTGCTCGCACAACCAAAATAAAGCGACGCGACGTGTCTGGAATTTTATTTAATAATCTGGCGAGATAAATCGTAGTTTCATTTTTCAAATGGCATTTTGAAGGATTTCAGCGCTTTGAAATTGTATCACGGGAACTATATAGCTAATTTATTTTGGTCTTTTATTTGATAGAATTTAATTTTGTTGAATTAATATTCCGCAATGAAATTTGAATGTATTTTAAAATTCACTTCGCAAAAGCTTCCAAACAAACCTATTTAAATATAAATCGGCAATTCAGACTCTCACTCAAAACTCCCGTGATAATATCGTATATAATTAAATATTGCATGTTGATAAAAAAAAATTCATTTTGAAACAACAAGAATTCATATAAGTAACAAAAAATATTGCGATCCTAAAACTGATGGTGCAGCACTTAAAGTAAGATTCGAGGCTACGATAAAAAAGTTACAAGTATATATTTGAATACTCGAAAGTATGTGCTAATGTATCATCAGAGTGTGAGCACGACAAAAAATGACAATCTATCATATTATACTATCGTCACGTTGAAAAGTGTGTGTCACACAAACTATCAGTATATTGTTCCGTGGCGATGCCAGGGTCACTGTAACACTTTTAAAGGAAGATCTCTCGGAAACTTATTTCGTATTTTGCCTTCAGGAAAGAATGTATTGACAATTTTGAGTGAATTCAAGCATTTGAGTCAGTGAAAAAGTCGAAGAAATACTGATAAAAAATCACAAAATAGTACGTATATCGTGTTTAGAAATAGACGATCTATAGTTTTAATGTGCTTTTACTCGGATACGGCATATCTTAGAATTTCTTACCTGAAAGAAATGCCACAAAGCCGTTGGGATTATCGAGAACCGAATGAACCCTATTTAAATGGTACACAGAAAAAAGTATCCTATAGTTACTTAAACATTCAATAGTACTAAAGAAATATTTATTAAAGTTAAATATTATAACTGATTTAAAAATGGTTTTCTTAAATAAAGTAAATATCTTTTTAGTGATGTTATATATGAAAATAAATATTTATTTGCATGTAGGAAATTTTTTCAGTTTACACAATGATTCACTCATATATCTATAAATATGAACCTTCGGTGGAATATCCAATAAAGTATACTTTTATTTCCTATTCTCCATTTTACATCTTTAAATTCACCTATATTTTTATTTCAAGTAAATTTTGTATAAGAATCTCAGCTCGAACGTAAAAAAAGAATATTAAAATAATCCATCAGGACTTCTGAGAAATTGTCCTATCCCCCAAGAAGCTAAACATAATACGTATACAATAACGTCGACAACTGATACACGATTGTCCATCCGAAAGTTACTCCGAAGGATACAATTATCGCAAACAAGAGCCGAGGACTCGCTCGAGTCTCCTTTGTCAAAGTCGCGCCGCAGCTACCGGAACATCGCTACCCCCGCAGCTCGGCATTCATGATCTTGCGTTTCGAGGCGACGCTTACTCGATATATCTGTATGTACATGTGGGTACATTTGCTCTCTCACTCTCTCTCTCTCTCTCTCTCTCTCGATCTCTCTCTCACATCTTTATGGCGATGACGTCATGAGATTAACGTTTGGGTGGTCGCTGGTCGACGAAGCATATTTCGTCCGCAGGCATTTATGGGAAATTTACTGTGTTTTAGGCTAGTGCTCGAGATACCGGTGCACTTTGCCGCGGAGAGTATTTACTGTTCGAACTCTCTGATGAGTGCACTCATCTCTTGATGAATGATAAATATCAGACGATGGTCAGTAATAGGCTGAGCGTTGCGCAATATCAATTGATCAATGAAATTATTTTTGAATGAAAATAACATCATCACAGTTGTGTACAAAACTGTTTACATACATTTAATTTCAATTTTTTTTGTCCGCTAACTTGAAAGAAATCGGTGGAACCCAGTAAAACGAATCAGAGATTTTAAACGAGATTCTTTCTACTATCGAAATCTAAATATGTGGAATTTACATATTTTCCATGTGAAACCAATTGTCACGAATGAATATGTGCATTTTCACTATTTCACTTGTTGATACGACTGCCTTTGTCTCACATTGAATTCTGTTGTGTTAAGTAGCCTAAATTAACGTATTAAGTAAGTGCATACGTATATATTTGACGTGAACGAATTGTCACATGAACAATATGTGCGCAGTCACATGTAAACTCTGTCTATGCACATGCTTAGATTAAGGGAGTAATGTATTAAGGAATAATTTTATTTCTGTTTATTAATCGAATTATTACATTACCTTTGTTCTGCTCAATATTTCTGCTCTATCAGAATTTCAACTAAAATCAACGACATTATACGATTTAGAATCATACAATATAAGACCTAAGACCTGTGGTTAGATTATGAATGTATATACATTCAATCGTTGTAATCGCGAGTGAATATCAGAAAATGAACGTGAGGTCGAGGTCGAACGTGACAAAAATATAGGTGTACACATTTTCTACGAAGATTATAATTGCTGCTGGAATTTGCTTCCTTTATGGAAAATTCAACGCCTCCGTTTTTTTCCCTCGCTGGCGCTTTACACGCTCCGCGCATTCTCTACGAACGATTTTATAATTAAAATGTTGGTCTAATAATAGCATCGTTGTAATGTTTAATAAGAATAATTACTTTTCTTGGGGCGCAGATCGGCAAGAAATGCTTTCGGATACAAAAGCCTATAGGCAGCTGAGCGGCGACGTCTGCTTTAATTACTGTTTATGTTGTGCTTGGTAATAAGAAACTGATGCGCAACGCACTTTTTACCATGCCTTTCGCAGCTAAGGTTTAAGAAAATTACATCCTGTTTTTACTCAAGCGATGCTATCGCGACTCGACGCCGAACACATTATACTGATCGTGCATTCAGTATGAATCAGCGCTTTTAATTATTTCAAATGCTCCTGATAATCCTCGGCGTTTTTTTTTTCTTCGTTCCTTTAAAGTATACCACTTTCCTCCTGCTGTTAAGGTAGAGTACTCATTTTTTTTTGTGAAAATTAAAAAAAAGTCTTAAGAAATGATTAGTTTCATTAAAATAAAAGTTAATGCTGCAATGTTAAAACGTGAATTGGAGGAAGACTTTTTAATGTATTTTACAGGTTTCTTTTTAATTTTCAAAAAGTGAGTTTCTATCAAGGGTTTTGCTAGGCCTATATGAAATTTTCAAGAAAGTTCACATGATTGTAGTCAAAGTTATTATCTTTAATTCAGTAATAAGACTAACAAGGAGAGTCCGCATTCTCTGGGTCAGGGATTTAGCTGAAACTTTAGAAAAACATTTTATCAAAGTATATGAAAAACCATGATTGTCTTTAAACCTTTATTGCAAGGCCAATATAAATTGTAGAAAATGTTACCGAAAAGTAATTATAAGTATAGGCAAGCTTTCATTTGCGTTTTAAAACGAGTTATTTCATTTGAAAATTATGAATGATCGAAAATTAATTTTTGACATATTTTATAATTGAAATAAAAATTAATTCTTATAAGGCCCGAAATTTAACCATATGTATATTAGATCGCTTATAATTTTTGAATGAAAGGTGCTAAATAACTCGTTCTAAAACGCAAATGAAAGCTTATTATTATCTACATTTTTAATTTCTTTTTTGTTACATTTTCTACAATTACAGTTACGTTGGCCTTGCAATGAAAGTATAAAGACAACCATGTTTTGTCTCACATATTTAAATTAAATGAACCTTAACTCTCGGCATCTATGTATCTGTGAAGTTTAGCCAAATTAGTGATTCGGAGGGAGTGGACTCGCATTGTAAGTGATAAATGCTCAAACGAAGTAATTTTATTAAAGAGCGAGGTATTATTAAACTTTTTCTATAAGTACAGTACCTAATTTTTTTAATATTGCATACTTGTAGATTCAAATTGTAAATGACATGCAAATTGAAGCTATTTTTTAAGAATTTCTAAGCTAGTCGATATAAAGCACTTTTTGAAATTAGTTAAAAAATATTAGAAAATAGATAAATAGAGTGATGTAATAGAACCACTGCATAACTAATAATAAAATTATATGTTTATCATCACCTTTCATAAAAAATACCATTTGAATCTCATTTTATTGGATTAATCGAAAAGATATTGAAATAATTACAGTATTTAATATTATTTTGATGCTAAGTGTTCTATGTGTAAATAGAGTAGTAACAGTTGTGAGGCAATCTGGGCATTTTTCATTCAAAAAGTTATCTTAAAATAAATGCGTTAAATGATGAAAAAACGTTTCAAAGAATAGTATGAGTAATAATGAAAACATGCACAATATAACGTCTGATTGATGCGAATAATTATTATTGCTTTCTATAATTATAAGCAATTTTATTGACGCTATTCGATTGAATTGCAATGATAAATGCTCATGCTTTTAATTAAAATCTCCAGATTGACTTGCAGATGCCACACTAGGATTGTAATTAAAATTTTTAATCGTTCTGAACGATAGAAACATAAAATCAGGTGGATCGTCCTTTATTCCATTTACATATTATACAAAATTTAAATTGTATGAATGCAATGCGGAGAAACGCTTTCATAAATTAAATGTTTCATTAAACGCGATGGATTACGTAATTTTCTTTAGTGTTTAATAAGGATTATAAAATTAGACATGTAGTAATAGGATGAAATTTAGCATAACAATTTTATCCATTGTAGTCAGCTGTCTTTGTCATATTTTCATTCTACAAAATTTATCTACTAAATTTTTATTTTGTATACATTCATTCTTATGAGTAAATATTCCTGTCATACTGTTCTTAACCTATTAATGCCCAGCCGGACAGATTCTTAGAGTATTTTTCAACGTTTTCCTGCTTTTTTAAATATGTGGTCAGAATATCTTGAAAATGAAGTCCGAAAAATTGTGATCCCTTTTTTTTTTAATAAATCCAGTTTTTTGCCTAATCTCTTGTGTTTTATATTTTTATATCGAAATCGTATTAGAACGGATTTAAAAAGACCGAATTTTGCGTTCACGAATTCTAAAGTATAAAGTCATGTCCATGCGAAATGTTAAATTCAAGATGGTGACATTCAAAATGCCTTCCAAAATTGAAAATCGTGCGATAATGTTACTCAAAAAAGATCTTGTTGCACAAATTTCTCTGAAAAACGAATTTTCTTGAAACTTATTGGCAAAGATTTTTTGAGTAACTCATTACAAATTTATTGATAGATTTTTTAAATTCTAAATGGCGGATCCAATATAGAAAAGAAATTTTTGAAAACTGATGCAATTTTTGTAAAAATCGATTCATAATGGTTTTTTGAGTTTTTGATTACAAATCCATTGTCAGATTTCCAAAATTCAAAAAAATCAATCTTTCAGAGAAATTCGTACAGCAAAAGATTTTCTACTAACGACGCTAGCGTATGATTTTCAATTTCGGAAGGCATTTTGGATATCGCCATCCAAAGGAGCAGTAAATATCTTGTCGGATAGGATGTCTTTTAATTTTTTACAAACGTCCTTACATACAGAATGAAAACGTTGAAAAATACTCTAATAATCCGACTGGCTGAACGCATTCTTAATGGATTAAGTGTAAATATTTCTTTGATATTGCTTAAGTGAAATTTTGTTTAAACTTGATAAAAGCATTTCATCTTATTAGGGATATTTTTATACCCCGTTGAAAAGTATAGTTCCATATATGCACATGAATAGTTCTAAAAATATCGTTAAATAAGCCCAACCTGACGTAATATTTAGATTATATTTGAGAGCATCGATTATTTGCATCACAATGGTCGAATGAGTAGTCAAAATAGTCGTTGAACAGTAGAAATAAAGAAATGAAAGGAGAGTAAGTAACGAAAAGCATTGGAAACGCAAGAGATAAAGGAGCGTGTGGGGCGCATGTACCGCACTCGCACACATGTACGGACTCGTACGATAGCAGCTAAAAAGGCAACGAGAGGAAGTATACAATATCTCGGTTGGCAGCTCCAGCGAGTGAGAGATAGAGAGTGAGTGAGAGACAGAGAGAGAGAGAGAGAGAGAGAGAGAGAGAGAAAGAGAGTGCGTATAGTGATACGACGGATGGATGCCCGAAAGAAAGTTCTCGTAGGCAATTTCCTAATAGTCGGCGCGTAGCATTGAATTCAATTGAATAATGGTCGGCGGAGGGGGATATGTATATATGGCGGACGTACGGCAAAGCACGAAAGCCAGCGCCCAGATCGTTATATCCGTCGAACCAATGCGCTGTATATATACGTGTGCAGATGTGTGCAGTCCGTATAAGTGTGCGAGCGACGATCATCCCTGCGATATTCCCGCGGTGTGCCTGATCGCCTTATCGCCGTGATTCCAGGCGAACAACTGCAACGATCCTCCCCCTTTCTCCCCCTGATCGAGCAAATAACCTCCGATCGTTTCCACGGATTTTCTCCGCTCTGACATTACGGCTGTCCTAGACTCGATTTATACATAGCGAAAGCTGATTTCCGCGACTGCAGGCGACGCAAAAATTGACGATTACGCGAGATTACTGGTATACGTATATATATATACCGCGGCTGCTTCTGGTCCATATTCATTGGAAAATTGTAACGTTCGCGGCTGCTTTGAAGCTGTCGGAATTCCAATGCAGTTTGTCTTGTTCGCTGCTTTGGCCGAATGAATCGCGTCGGTCGTTAATGAATGAGGATTTGGCTGCGGCGAAATGAAGCTGTTTAGGCAGCTAATGAATCGTGTATATTCGTATGCCTAATGCGGATTGAAGCTACTACTTGTATATCTGTCGAGGGATTGCCTGCTTGCACCAATTAGAATACAGCAATGCGTGTCGAAAGACCTGATTCCATCAAAATAAATATATTACTTTTAAAAAAGATTGTTTGTAACGCCAAATATTGATAATGCATTTTCTAATATGATTCGTATACTAAATTCAGTAAATGCTGTTGTGATCGACTGATTGAAGGTAGTATTTAATTCGAAGTCCGGGAAATCGTACCCCTTAATTGCAGATTAATTCGCCCTTACGACGCGTGACGATAGTTTTAGTAGGTAAAATCATTAAGAATATAAAAAAAAATATTATTTGAAACTCCTGAAATATGTTTTATATATAGTTTTAAATTAATGGCTCCATAACTCGCTACGGATCTTTTTTATCTGAGCATGCCTTTTTTCTAATGCAACAAAAAATATACTTTGCAAGTTTTTTGTTTTTATTCTAAATGATACTAATGGGTTGAGTTTACTTGTTTTAGAAGAAGTGCGAATGAATAATATTTTTATTGTCCACTATTATTTATGACTCATGTTTAACGAGTTAACCGGTTTATTTGTCATTCGAAATGCTGTTAAATTAGGCTTTTTTCTGCGCGCGCTTCAATGTTACTCATGAATAGCACGAGTCAATTTATATTATTTCCAACAAAAGGCTTCATCTAAAAATTACTCAATAATTATGTTACAGACATCTGGAAATAAAGTTTTATAAAAAGTTTGATGCGAAATTCTCGTTATGTCAAACGTACAGTCATTTTAATATTCATCCACTGTTATCGGTTCTAATCAACTTTGTTCGTGGGTGTATATTTGTCTTTCGCGTAATGCTAAGTAACCTTAGTTTTTTTTCTATAACCATTATAGTATGAAAAAGGTTTTGTTTAATCAATACTCACGATTATCTTTATCATCAATTGGTTTAGTTTTATGGTAGGCAATAATTCATAATACACATTCAAAGGAATGTGTTCATTTGTCAAATTAATTTACAGTCAGCTAGAAGATATAAATAACACTAATCAATTATCAGTAGTATTTCGCGACTGTAAATTAATGAAAATAGAGATTGCAGAGCTGTTGTGCAGGACTTTGGCATCCCGCTTATTACGTTAAATTTTATTATACTTTGCCGTGTTGCAATGAATCCTCGTATTACTTCTTTGTACTTCGTTAAACCGAAAAATGATAATAAGGCGCAATAAAAGGAAATGTGTTGGGGCTAAGGGTGATTAAGAATGATTTACTATCGTTTGGTATCATCAAATTATATTATATGTATAAACGGGCGAGAAAAATGTACACAAACAACAAGTCGAAACTGCACTTAGTAATCCTCTTCTGCAGTGGGATTTCCGAATTCCTCGCAATGACGCATCGTCCTCATACTTTATGGCTACAATAATTCTTCAGTCTCTCCCCTTTCATCGGCCGCATATAATGGAACGCCCTCGGCCATCTTTTATAATCTATTTAAAAATCTTATTTTCAAGATTTTATTAAATGACCGGGGCGCGAAGAAAGGCGCGCGCGATCCGGGGATTAGGAATCAAAGACCAAATAAACATGTTATTACGCTTAATCTAACGGCAATTGGCTGTGAAAGAAACCGGGAGCGACTTTGTGTTCTTCGAGCAAAGGTTGTCGACGACAAAGCAAGATTATTTACCATTAGCCTATATTGAATTACCATTGTAGCGATGCGATTGTGACCCATTAATTATTTTTTGTGCGCCTTTCTTATGAATGTCATTTTTGTGATTGCGCGAGACGAGGCGCACTAAATTATATTGCTTTCTCATAGGAGGTATATTCCAGATAGTGTGAAAGTTGTAGCGTCGCGATTTTATTGAGCTAAAAGAACACAATCGGCTTTTTCTGCCCTGTAGTTTTAATCCAAATTTATGAGTGTGTACGTGTGCTACGCGTTTACGTTTGGAACTCAAAAACAGCTGAAAAACTTTTTGATCAAAGAGTAATAATAATTTTAGCTTTGTTCCGTCTATATTTTTTAGTTTTTACACTCTTCTGTCTTGTACTTCCTCTAATTAGTGGTCGTACTATTTAAATAAAAGAATCTCATATTTTTGTATATAGCTACAATCTCTTTATTGTTAGCAGCAGTAATATAATTTTTTATAATCGCTACTTAAATAAAACAACTGAACTTTGTCTGATTAAATTTTTCAAGCTATGATCATATTAAAGTTTCAGAAGGTTATTCTGCTTTCTCATTTCATTTTTTGTTATGTGCGCACTCTGTTTTCTTTTTCTACCGGGGCTAATTTTTTTGTCTGTAAGTTCATTGCGAAAGCTCGTAATAAAGAAGAAATATTTAAATTAGTTTGGTCCGTTTAAAAGGGCAATTTTTCCGGGATCGCGAAAACTCTATTCACAAAGGAATTGGCTGGTAAGAGCTGGAGCCTCTTTTGTACGAGATCCGTGCGTCAGTTCACTTGGAATAAAGTAATGTGCGCCGAGAGCAGCGCCAGGAATTGCTAATTAGTTAACACTGTGCAAGCGCAGGTCTCTGTTATGGATTTATTGGAGTGCGACAATTTTCTTAACGATAAACTCGCGTGCTGAGATATTATTACTGATTTACAATAGCATATAATGGTATCACTTTTATGTCTCAGATTTCTGTATTCTATTTTTTATAGAATTTTATAAACGCATTTTTACTTATAAAAAACTTATAACATTTCCAAAAAGATCAATGCTTTTAATGTGATTAAAAAAAATTTTGAATCCTACCATGACATGAAGCTACCTTAATTACTACAATATAAAATTTTTTTAAAAGTAATAAAAGAACGGGTCTTAAAAAATAGGTAATTGAAATCTCTTTTAACTAAGTTTAAATTAAAAAATTAAAAGTGAATGTATTGAAACAAATAATTATTTTTCATAGTGCAAAATACCAATGACTTGGTTATCTGAGATAAAATTTATAACTTCTATAAGTGGTAATGTATTTAGAAGATACTGTTTATAAATATTCATGAAATTCTTTTAAAAAATTAACATCAATAAAATCACAAATTATCTATTTATGTCATTTATATCACATTTATAAAGTGTCAAGTTGGCTCAATTAAATAGCACATAAATATCTAATCGAATCAAAGCTAAGTGTCTCAGAACAGATTGCACTGATCTACTTAGAATCATGAAAAGAATATGTACCTCCATTATTTCTGAGTTTGAATAAACCAACGTTAAGGAAATGAAGATCGTTGCTGGTTAAGAAAAGACAATCACATCTGGAACACTTTTGAATAAACTATTTCAACTTTAACTTATTAATTTACATAACTTTAATTACTTATGTACTTTCTTGATTAATAAAGTTAGTAATAATAATTTTTTTCTCCGTGTCTAGAAAGTTTTTTGATGTTTTAATGTTTCTTAGGAGCAAAATTATGTTCGTACACGTATACGCACCAGGATCAAGATCCATTAAAACAATTTTAATGTAGGCTTATTTGTTTTTTTTTGCTTCCTCGTACTTTGTTGCCATCTTGAGAAAAATAATTATTTAGTTAATTTGAGAATTATTTAGAAAACTATAATTTAACATCTTTTGGTTTAATAGAAGTAACATGAATGATTTATTGTAAATGGGTCTAATAACTATCTCTTTTATAAGATATTTTAAATCGTTGTTTTTTTGTTTCCCCGAAAACGATGATTGTTTTGTGTTATTTAATTACGTGCAATAAGCCTTGAAAGTTTTGAGTTTATTGAATATCTTTTTATATAAAAAAGGTCAAAAACCATAAAAGTCTACTTTGTTAACCGCTTGTTTGAAAAATCAATTATGTTTATCATTAATTTAAGTATCCAGGATATAATATAGTAATTATATTTTATTTTCTGTGTTCTTCAAATTTAGGCGGAATTCTTTAGTTCGATCCCAATAAGATTTTCTGCATATTAGAATACAGAAAATAAATTATAAAAAATAAAATTCTAGATAGATATAAAGAAATAAAGCAAGAAAATAATTGTTCGATTTACATAATTTAAAGATTAAATCATTTTAGTATACACAGTAATAAGTTCATAGTATTCGTTTATGGTCCATTTACTTCTCGTTTATTATAGTTAACCTTAAATTATGAATTTGATCTTATCTTGAAGTATTTTTATTAAGTTCATGAGTCATACATGCATTGGGATATCATGTAACTGCGATAAAAGTATAGTCTGCATAACTGAATTTTACCGTCCTAAACTAATCAATGTTATAACCTCGGTTATAACAGCATCGACATTTTTGTATTAATTTCAAAAAAAGTTTTTCTCTTAATAGAATAAATTAAAATTCCTTTATCAATATATTTCTATAAAAACAGTTTGGATGGATGATATAATTGCACTAGAAGTACATAAATTAATGAGGAACGGCATATCGTAATCGCTCCCGACAATTGGGAAACGCATTCGACGTAGACGCGCTTAATTCAACCAGGACAGAATAATTGGGGCAAGGATTTCGATCTCTAGTTTCGCTAATATTTCGGAATTCTCCAAGTAGCACCTTTGCAAAATCTATAAATTATTGAATACGAAAGATTTCAGACTCGAACCAAGGTCGAGATCGGATGACACAGCATCGATCGTATATCTGCAGAAAAAAAACCGAATATTTTTTCAATCCTGTTCCAAAAGATTACTTGAAATTCATCCAATTATTTCACGTATCTAATCCCTATATATATGAAATACACTTATAACTGCACACAGCAAATATTAGGATATCCGACTCGAGCCACCTATATAACTAGCAATATCGTATATAAATATAATAAAAATGTCGAAAGCACTAGCCGCTTAACGGAAATCATCTCTCGGGGACTGGCTCGTTTATTTGCGCCTATAATTAGACGAGAGCTGCTACTGCGGCGGCATTAGCCGATAATCTAGATCGACCGTGCAGCCGCTGCTAGCGGGTATATACGTGTATGCGCGGTTAGGGGAAATGTATAGTCGCGCGTCGCGACGTGTGTGCGTCGCGTTGAAGGAATCGCAAAACAGCCGCGAGAGAGAGAGAGGCAGACGATGCAAAGTGCCGTCGATGTGCAGCATAGCAGTGCAGGTGAAAGAGAGGCGCGAGAGAAAGAAAAGAAAGAGGTGGAGGAGGAGGAGAAAGAGAGGCAGCTCCGCGAGTCGCTCTCGCGAGCATTAACGGCTAGTCGCCTCCGGCCTGGCGCCGTTGATTAGACTCACTTTTCTACTTGCGCCGTATATACTAGGTCGTATTTTACGCGTAATTTCTTCATAGGCCCCGTATTCGTGTGTTGTGCCAGGAGCAGCGGCGCGCGCGAGTCTGTGTGTGTGTGTGTGTGTGTGTGTGTGTGAACTGAATCGCCAAGTAAAGTATCGGTGGCGACGTCGTCGTCTATACGCCGGAGCGCGTATATTTTATGCGCGCTATATATAATTCGAAGCGAGCCTCGGGGTGAGGAGTCTTGCAAAAAAGGTATTGGCCGAGAGGGAGAGAGAGAGAGAGAGAGAGAAGAGAGAGGATTTCGTTTTTTTCAAAGCTCTCAAGTTTCTGTCCTGCAGCTCATCGCAACTGCGGCGAGCGAACCGCTCGAGAGAGTCCTTTTTATCTGCTTGGGCTTTATAAATAGATTTTATTACGGGGGATGGGAGAGGGGCGGGAGGTACGGGGTGGAGGGTGGGGAGGCTTGATAATTGGCGATATTTTCTACGTAAATAAAATTCATTACTTTGATGCGCCGTTTGATTTTGCGCGCAAAAACTTGTTTTCCCTTTGCGCACCGCGGCACGGCCACTTTTATATATACGGGGGAACGTTTAGAGCCATCGACTCGCCCGTGAACAAAAATCTTGGAGCGTTTTAAATATATACGTACACCCGTGTCTAAGTAAAAAAACGTCTCCAGTTTATTGCGAAAAATGGATAATATAAGACGCGAAGGGACAGCTTGAATATATGAATTAGCTGTACTTGATTGCGCAGTGGACTTTATTACACTTAAAAATGCCAACGCTTTGCCGCGGTCGCGGAATAGACGTAATTTTGGTTTCGTAGAATATAATTGCAAGTCGCGGGACCAAATTGAAAAACGAAGCATTTGAAAGCTTCGGAGCGCAATCCTCGAGTTCGAGGTAAAATTTCGGATCTATGTAGTCGTGTGCGCGCAGAAAGCACAATAAAGCTATGCAAAAACCATCCACCGTCTCGTCGAGCATATAAAAATTTTACTACCAGGACAGACGCGCGCGCAGCACAAACCTTTCGGCGAACTCGTAAACTTTTCGGTCCCTAAAATCTCCCCTCGAAAACGAATGAAAAAAAAAAAAGCAAAATAGAATAAAAACTTTTTCACCGATAATCTCGCTGAGCTTGCGTGACACGCGTGTCCCCGAAACAGACACTCATCTCATCTCGGCGCGAAAAATATATTTCTAAAAGTCATGCGCGGCTCGTCGAGACGAGGCTCGGAGAAACGATCCTGCACGCGAGCCACGTAAACTCGGGATGATCGACGAATCAGAACGGCGAAGTAGAAAACAGGAAAGAAGAAGAAGAGGAGGAGGAAGCAGAAGAAGAAGAAGAAGTGGAAGTAAGGAGAAGAGCAACAGCAGCAGCAGGAGCAGGAGCAGTAGCAGCAGCTCGGCTGGTTTGACTTTTTACTCGGGGATCCGATCGACGACGACGAGGGCAGACACGACTGTCCATGTCCCTATACGGCGCAGAGAGACGTCGATGCGTGGCTCTTCGTCCAGGTGGAGCGAAGATACGACGCTGAGGAAATAAAAAGGCTGTACTCCCCGATGGCGCCTGGTTAGCTGCTGCTGCTGCTGTCTATAAAACGAGCTATCCCTCCGTTGTTCAGCTGTCTACGACACTGCGGCGGACCTCTCTTCTGTTCTCCTCCTCGATTCTTTGTAGCCCTTTCTCGGATCATTTGCCCGATAGATTTCTGCGCGCGTCTAGCAGCCGGCGTACGAGTCGAGGTCGTGCCATGGGGGCTGCACGCGGCTGAAAGCATTGTAAATCACGCCGTCCCGAGAGTTAAGGGCTACCCGTGTCTGCGCGCTTATACTATTTTGTATAATATTGATTGCGGGGAAAATTGCGCTCGGGACGAATTATATTCGTGGACCTCGATGCATGCTGCAGCGCCTGATTATACGTTTAGGGAAATTTATTGCGCGGACAAGTGTTTGCGCGCGCACTCCCTTTATCACGCCGATACGCTGGCTCGCAATTGCTTTGCGATGCGAATGCTGTTCGTGCTGCGGATAAAGCTAGTGCAACTGTATAGTCTGGAGTCTCTTTGTACACAATCGTAAGATGTATACTCTGTAAGGCTGACTTTTTTCAATGCCGTATATCTCCGCATATGCCCAAGCGCTCGGGCCATTTTTTTCCCTCTAGAATTTCGCTGTGTCTACTCTCTCTCCCCCTCTCTCTCTCTCTCTCTCTCTCTCTCGAGTTAATAGATATTTTTCATCCTCTGGTTACCAAGACGCGACGGATAAAAAAAAAAGTATGGAGAAACTAACAATAAACATTTGAGCCGTGAGTCGATTTTATGGTAATTACTAAAGCCTGACACATAAATAATCGGGAAGGAACTGCGAGTCGCAAAATTTGTATGCTTTTAAGTAAAATGTAATTTACAGTGCAGTAAATTAAAAGCCTTCTCAAAAGTCGAGCCTCTCAAAATCTTAGGTATGCAGTATATCAACTGTTAGTGACTCGTGAATTTCTATAACGCACACATTAGTGACTATCGCCTCGTATACTGCGAAACATTAAAGTTTGACAAAGAACCAAGACTGACAGGAGCACCAGCAGTGGATATTCGCGGTTGCGACGCCGAAAAATTAATGGAATGACATAAAGACACACACGGCGCGAACAATTAAAGCAGTCAAGAGAGAGAGAGAGAGAGAGAGAGAGAGAGAGAAGGTTACACTTGGCATTCGGTAAAAATCTTCCCCGCCGCGGCCATATTATAAGCCCTTGGGACAATTTGATTCCGAGAGAGGAGGGCGCGACGCGCAAAACCTTAAGCTGTCCGCTCTCTCTCGGCCAGCGGCGATTCGGTGTAACGAGTTTTAAGGCCTCTGGGCGCCTTTAACTCACCTCTCTCTCTTTCTCTCTCTCTCTCGCAGTTCTAAGCCCGCAATAATTTTTCTCACCCGGGCATGATATACGACTGCGCGAGCCGAGGCTCAACTACCACCAGCAGCAGCAGCCAGTGGATGAGATGTGCGGATGAAGAAAAAGAGGCGGCGATGAGAAGCGCAGAAATGATGAGAGCGGGATTTGTAAAAATTTACAGACAAAAATTTATGTTCGGCTGTATTATAACAACGTTATTAACGGCCAAGGACTGCGGCTTCTTCTCTCCTACCTCGGCTCGATACAGAAGCTCGGTGCTATTATTTTTTTTTTGTTTTTTTTTTTCGACTGCGCCGCTGTCTTCTTATGGATATTTTGCTTCGTGGAACATCGATCAACTTTTCTGACTGAATTCTTTCCTTCTGCTTATTATTAATCCGATTGTTTTCTCCTCGTCTGACTGAACAGCTTGCAATGTTAATAATAATAGAGCTTGTTTGAGGATTAATGAATTTTTGTAATGCAAGTTATAGCAATTTTAAGAGAGGTCACAATTTTACTTCCGCAAAAAATTATGTTCTTATTCACAAATCATTAATGAAAAATAAATCAGGTAATGGGAGAGTATACTAAATTATTAAGCATTAGATTTAACAATTAATGTTGCATTTTTCAGAATGAATATTCAATAAAGTGTATCATCAATTGATACAAGTGCAAACTAGGATTTAGTTTATTAATCATATAACATCATTGATATATAATTACAAATGTTTCTATACAAACTAAAATGAGTAAACTTATTTTTACGAGTGTTGTAAGCATTTTCCAAGGAGTTCTTATATACATATTATAATATATTATAATTATCTTTATGGTTAGGTGTTTAGTCGATATAGCTAAAAATGTAAGTAAAGAAAAGCAAATTTTTCATTTCAATATCCAGCTAAATTCCTCATGAATGTTTTGTTGCTTACAGTGAGGAAAAAACTATTAAATAATTATTAAAGTTTTTATACTAATTTTTCAGTTTTATTTCCACTGAATAATATAGAGGGTTTTGAGGTAAAAATTTAAAATTACCCTAAATTATTAGTTGACAAAGAGCGCAATTAGATGATTTTCATCCTTAGAGTTGTCAAAGGATATTTTTCAAAAGTATAGATAAAGTAAGAAAGAGAAATGTAAAATATCTCTATTGTAAAAGTGATATCGATAAGTGCAATGATAACTTTGTAATAATTATATCGATACACACGATAAATGTCAAGACTCAGATCAGAGCAAGTATACTTTTGTAGGCAACGTTGTCAAGATTAAATTTTCTTATTGTATTATCCCATATTCATAATTTTCGCTTTAAGCTGGATTAGTAATGCTTTTTTGAAAATCTTTTATAAAGAGTTGTTAATTAAGAATACTTAAGATGTGAGAGGTTCTAGACTTAACATAAAAGTACAACTGCATGAATTTTAATTTTTGCTCGCACGAGTTCTCGGTTATATTGTTTACGGCACGGTGGATTTTGTGACTAAAAATGCAATATTTTAGTGAATAAGGCCACTCGAAAAGTTTTCGGATATTTTATTGAAACGTTCGCAAGCTCTATTCCACTTTTCCAAGTTTTTTTATGAATATTTTTTGTGGCAATTACTTGAACGGAACAACTTCATGTCGAATTCGAACTTTGCAGTAGTAACAGATGAAAGCTACGATCACCAAGGGAAATCAACAGTTTCCATTGAAAGAATATTTATACATGCATCCTGCAAGTCTCGCTTTACCTTTGCAAAATATTTTAATTTTTTATTCCGAATAATCCATTGTATGTTTTTTTATTCCGAATAATCCATCCGAATAATTCACTAATACAAAGTGAAATTCTTAACCAGAGCATTAAGGACTAATGGTAAAACATGAGCATAAAATATGAGCTGCATCGTAACAAAAAGTGCTTTGCGCTCTACGCTATTGTTTTATGCAATTGTAATTTAGCTGCGCAATGTTCGCATGCAAACATTATGGAATTAGTGTACTTCAAAAAGAGTAATCCTTAGTATTTGGATGAAATGATTTGTATTAATAATTAATGTATAATCCTACCTTGTATACTCATTTTTAAAAAAAATTATTTGTTAATCGCTGCTGTTACAAAACTAATGGATTGAAATCCTTTTAAGGATCCTTTATAAGCCATCAAATCGAAAAAAATCATAACTCAACGAAACTTGAAGCTCAGGATTAAGGAACACGCGAATGAAACACTTCAAACTTAAGACTTGAAGTTCCAACAGGCTGCGATAAAAAAGGGGTTCATTCCCGAGTTGAAGATGAAAAAGGGAGAAAAAGAAGAAAGCAGCCGAAAGAGAAGAAGAAGCATCCCAAAACTGTCTGGCTCACAAAATTCGAGCAAGCTGCACACCTGAAAAAGGAAGAGGAGGAAAGCTTCGTTCGCCGAGTCGAGGCGAATCTTCATTAAGCGAAACTTTTTATTTGATTCCTCGTCTCTCTCTCCCCCTCTGGTTTATATCCCCTTCTTCCACGGTATACAACCGCTTAGCTCGAAAGTGCAAGTGCAAGCTCTCTCTCTCTTTCTCTCCCTCTGCGTCTCGCTGTGAAGCGATCCTTTGTGTGTGTGTGTGTGAGAGAGAGAGAGGCAGCGGCGTTGGAGCTGCACCGCGAGATCCAGAAATAGCCCCCGTGTCTTTACCTTTAAGCAGGATATAAAAATGGCGAATTGATGCTGCAAAGGAGAGAAGCGAGGATGCGCTCCCTCGGACTGGGGTAGGGGTAGGGGGGGGGGGTAGGGCAACACTGTGGCGTGGGGATTCTCAATTTCAATTGAAATCCAATGGTCTCCAGGTCTCCTCTCTCTCTCTCTCTCTCTCTCTCTCTCGGCTATATACGGGAAAATAGAATGGCCTAAGTCGCGTCCCCTGTCGTCGTCGTTACGTTGGCTTACGTAGCGTTCCTTTTTCTCTCACGGCATAAGAAACGCGTCGCGGCCGCTCACACGCGCGCACAAGACCGAGGCTCGCACACAGGCCGAGAAGAGGTTCTCTCTCTCTCTCTGTAGAGGGAGAGGGAGAGAGGCAGAGAGTAAGAGAGCGAGGCATCCTCATTCCTCTTTTTCCCTGCGCTGCGGCGTTTTCTCTTCAAAAAGGATATTATACCTCGCGTGCATCGGCTGCCGCCCCTCTTCTCCTTCTTCTTCTTCTTCTTCTTCTTCTTATGCTGCTGCTGATGCTGCTGCTGCTGCTGCTTGGGCATCGTCTTGGTCTTGTTCTGCTGATGGTGGTGCTGCTTCTTCTTCTACCGCGCTGCTGGTGCTGGTGCTGCCGCCGCCGCCGCCGCCGCCGCTGTTGCGCCGCTGCTTTTCTCCTTTAAGGCTCGCGAGGGGCTCTATTTATAGATCTACGTGGCTATTATCTACGGATGCGTGAGTGGCGTCGAAGGTAGATGTTACCGTAGATACAGGCCCTGAGAAGCAAGAAGA
This sequence comes from Megastigmus dorsalis, assembly GCA_900490025.1. Lineage (NCBI taxonomy): Eukaryota > Metazoa > Arthropoda > Insecta > Hymenoptera > Megastigmidae > Megastigmus > Megastigmus dorsalis. Next base: position 23,134 of record UELU01125434.1, read on the forward strand.
AGAAGGAGGAGGAGGAGAGAGGCTGACCGGTATCCTGTAGAGCGAGAGAGCCTTCCCGAGACCGAGGATATAGGCATCCTTTTTATTTTGCTCTGAATCGACGCGACGATAACGGATGGGCTTATTCAACTTTTGCCAGTTTTGCTCTTTTCTTCTTTCGATCCTCTCCAACTCCAACTCCATCTCTCTCTCTCTTTTTTTCTTCATTTTCTTGGAGTTTTTGTTTTACTGTTATAGAGCGAATTGGTTTATTGAATCAATGAGACGCGCCCGCTCGCGCGAGCACAAGAGCTGCTGTTGCTGCTGCTGTTTTGTGGATTATTATTGGAGGTTCGTTGTTAACGGTTCTAACCTGCAAGTTGAGACTTTGGAGTAAGCTGGAGGGAAATGTTTCAGGAGGGATTTCTAGTTTTACGAGAAAAATGGAATCAGGATCATAACTTTGTTGGTTCGCTGCTTATGTATATGTATATCAAGAGATATGTAACGTCTAGGATTTGGACTTGGGCATGATGGATGAACTTAAGTTTTATCATCATTGATGGTTTTTATTTATTCAAATGGCTGCGTCTTGTAAATGCTAGTATAATATTTTTTTATAAAGGAATAGATTCAATAAGGCGTATAATTTATGATATTTTAGAAGTACAGTTACAGAAAGATTTTGATTTCACGCTGGAAAAAAAATCGAAATACTCTGTGGAGGCTTTTTTTATACCTCGTGTGTCTCTAGTAACTGTAATTTTAATGCTTACGCTGTTTTCGTATCCATTTACCTCTACAACCTCCGTCATTTTAATATTTCGATTTTGCCAAAACTCGATCACATATTATATTACATACTAACGAATAGAGGCCACGTAACTTTTTTACTCAACTTATTCAGTTTGTCATGGATAAAACGAGTATCCACGGTAACCCTGACCTTCTATATATATATATATATATATATGAATCCTAAAGGTAGGCGCAAATCTCGCGAGTCACACACAGCATCGAATTTATGACGTAACAACAACAGCGTACGATATCGAGTCCAAGCCGTCGCGCATCGGCGCATAAAATTCACATATAGATAATGATCCATGTCAACGAATTGCAAGGAATGCACGTCCCTGTCTCTCTATCTCTCTCGCCTCTCGATCCCTCGCGCGAATCTCTTAACGAACGCTCGTATATTATAATCGTTCCTCACACGATCGAGCGCAGATACATAAAATTATTCAGCAAACTGGCTGTATTTATACATATATATATATACGCGCCGCAACTGGCTTTCGCATGCTGTGGAGTAAAAGAAGCAATGGGAGCTATAGGTGGCAGAGCAGAGTTGGGCCGCCGCCGCCACCGCCGCCGCGCGCAAGAGTCTATGATCGCTCGTTCGAATCTCAGCAGATCGAAGATCGACAAGGGAAGGGGAGGAGCGAAACGAGATGAAGAACTAGATCAGGTACAATGGGAGCAAGAAAAGCAAGTAGCTGCACGGCAGAAAGGAGAGGAGAAGGAGGTGGAGGATGACGTCGATGTCGCGCAGGACGCGTATACGCTCGCGTTTACTAGCTTGTGCGGCTAGTCAAGAGGTTGATATCCCCCGGTTGGAAGAGAGACAGAGAGAGAGAAAGAGAGAGAGAGAGAGAGAGAGAAATGCGCGGTTCGTAGCTCGCTTCTCTTTCCTTCTTATGTATTATAAAAGCAGCGCAGCAACAGCGGAGCAGCAGCAGTAAAAGCAGAAGCAACAGCAGCAGCAGCACGACGAGTAGTCCTGCTGGTTTATAAATAGAAAATAAGGCCCCGATTACTACTCCTGGCGCCGCGCCGTGCGCTCATCTCTTTCTCTCTCTCTCTCTCTCTCACTTAATGGCTGGACTCGGTTAATGGGAACTTAATGTCGGCAATGCTAACTACGGCCAGTCGTCGTCCTCTCTCTCTCTCTCTCTCTTTCTCTCTTTCTCTCTTTCTCTCTTCCTTTCGTATTAGCCTCAACTGAGCGCGCGTGCGCTTTCAGAGTCTCTCTTTCCTTTTCTTTCTTGCCCTCCACCTCCTCCCTCCCCTACAGCCGATTATTTTCTTTATCTCCCGGCGCTGTATACATCGACTTCTTATTGCGCGAGCACAAAACGTTATCGGCAACAGAGAAACAGAGAGAGAGAGAGAGAGAGATGATTATCGGTCGTCGGCGCTGTGGAATTCCTGGCAAGGACTCTCCTGCACTCGGCCGCGGCCGCGATGAAAATTTCTCTCTCTCTCTCTCTCTCTCGCTCTCTCTGCTCTTTCTTTGTCTCTCCTTTTTCTTTTGTGCTTTTCGAGAATCCTCGCAGCTGGAGATGAGGATGCGTGCTCGGCCATACAGCCTCTAGTGTATGGTTGATGGACCGAGAGGCGCCAGGATGAAGACGTTAATAAGGATCGTTCTCGCTTATCCTTATTACGGAGATTTTTCCGTGGATCATAATTGCTGGGAAAGAGGGACGAGGGCGAATTAGCGGACTTTTTTCTCCTCTCCTTTGCCGTTGTGCTTATTTTGAGCTATTTTCTTGCTGCTGCTGCAGCAGCCTGGCTTTTGCGCTCTATAAGTGGCTCCGGCTAATTATAGACTGTAACTTTTAATCCGGCCGAGAGGCGAAAAAAAGAAACGCGAAAAACAAAAAAAAGATAGAGAAAGAGAGAGAAAGAGAGAGAGAGAGAGAGAACGGTTACCGTTAAACTTATTTTTTGCGAATAGCTGCTTTGCTTCTCGAGCTTGTGCCTGTATATTATACACGTCGCTGAATATTCTTGGCAAAAGTTTATATTTACAGTGATTAATGGCGTATGAATTTGAATCTGAAAAATAACTGTAATTTTTTAATGACATTTTTGGATGTACCCAAAATTACGAAGTTGGATAGTTTTAAAAGCTGACTAGCTTCATTATCTAAGTAAAATGTACATTAAATTGTAAAAAAAACTCGAATTAAACTTACTGTTTCATTTACATTTGTTTAAGTAATTAAGAAACAGTTTTAAAGTGATATTTAATTTATCCCATTAATTAAATATCGCTATTCAATCAGAGAATTTCTATAAAGTTTGATACAAAAAATATTATTTTTGTTTTTATATTTCAAAATTTTTTATCTTTTCATGCAACATTTAAGAAACATGGAAACACTATTAAAATTGTCATTTGCGTACTTAAAAACTTAAATTTAAAGACTTCATAATTACCTTCACACTACCTCTTAAAAATTATCATGATGGTACATCGTACTCCAATCTCAGAAATTGCGTTTTTATTTTCAAATTGCAATATCTTGACTTAAAAAAATTGTACTAAGTCAACTGAAAAAAGGAATTAAAGCTTAAAAGATAAGCTTTGTAGTGAGATCAGTTAGATTTTATTTCAATATTATTGCAAAATTTTTGTGAAATCGTAGGTTAGAAAAATTTGAAATATAGAAGGTGGTGTAGGTATTCAATACTATTTTCAATATTTTAAGTATAATATCAGCTTCCGGAATCCATGAAACCAAAAAATCTTTTTATCCCTGTTAAATATTGAATAAAAACATGAAAAATTTTGAAGCAAGGAAAATTGTTTTATTTACCGTAAATTCTTTTGCATATCAACTATTGTGAAAAACGACCTTGAAAACTTCTGAGAAGGATTTTCACAAAAATCAACCGATTAAGTATATAAATAAAATTCGCGCGCGAAAAATAATATATTTCCGTCCATTCGGACACGTTGAATGGGTTAAAAATTTAAATTTGAAAGCTTGCAACGACTATAGCTGAGAACTTAAACCCAAGTAATACAGCTTTTAAACGACGCAAGAGGTTTTTTTATGACCAGCCATTAAAAATTTCACTTAATTCACTTTGATTTCGTATAGTACCTATTATTGACCCTTTAATTTGTGTAATTGCCCGGTGAAAAAAGGCAGCAGCAGCAGCAGCGGCGGCGTTGCGCATTCGAGTAAAGTACCTCTCGTCTCACAACGACGACGACGACAACGATTTAGCGGCAACGAGTTTAAACACTACCATTATCATTCCAACTAATGAGATTCGACGCGTGACGCAAACACACCTGGATATTGTATACATGTACGCGTGTATTTATTTCTACAACTATGTTTTTGAGCGTGAACGTTTCCAAATTTTCGACTCGTGCGCAGGATTCTCTCGGTTGAACTTGAGACCGACTCGGAAACTCTCGACGCCGCTGCTCTCCTCACTTTTGAAATTCAAATATACATTTCTCGATCTCGACAAATATGTGTATATATACTTGGGTTTGCTGCACGAGAAAAGTTTGCTCAACAATTTACTACGTCAATAAAGTTAGCGAGGACAATATAAAATCCATAAAATTTCGCTTAATTAAGACACTTTTATAGCCGCTGCTTGTAATCCGAGGAGGCGCATTAATCCTAAAATAGTGCTGCGGTAAATTATGAATTTTTGCAGGCATCTCTCTCGGCAGGCACGATATGTTAATGACTCGATGCTTTATTCATATTTATTTATGAGCGGCATTACGCCTATCTCCGCGTGTGCATCTTCAGTTCTTCAACAAAATTACACTGTGCGCATTATATTGCAACTATATCTGATTGAATACCGCGTATATATCAATTATAACGTAAGAGCATAAATATAAAAAGAAAAAAAAACTGCTCTGCGCGACCATGTACAAAGAGTGTAAAAGAGAGTTTCTTGATTATTTTGTTGAACACCTTATACGCGTAAATCGTAATTAGGGATAAAAGGCTATTCCAGTCTTTCAAAAACATTTCTTCAGTCGCTTTATATATATACGCAGCTATTACGCGACATGGAAGAAAAAGAATAATGCAATCGACGCTTCGTCCATGTATCTAATAGCTGCGTGTACGTATACAAGTCCGAGTAAAATCAAGTCTCGAACCGATCGCAGCAGAATATATATATATATACGATCGCGCGCAACAAAGAATGGGAAAAACATCCTTATAGGAAAGAAAACGCGCGCGCGCCCGTTCCCGGTACTCGTGTACACATATAGTATCCATCTGCAGCCAAAGAAAAGGATATCTTGGCTGTGCAACAACCCTCGGTCCGATTAAAGCTAGCCTCCTGCACACTCTGCGCGCCGCTATCAAGATTCCGGAGAGGGAAGCAGCAGCAGCAACAACAGCAGCGCACCTGTCGTCGCCAAACATAGGTATAGTCTCTCGGATCGTAAGAAGAGAGAAAACGAGAGTGAGGTGCGCAAGGGAGAGAAGATGCTGTTGCTGCTGCTGCTGCTGCTGCTGCGCAGGACGATTATTCACCGCGAGCTGGCGCGGACGGGGCATATAAGAACTCGTCCCGGGATATGTGTGCGTCTGCGATGATAGTCGTTTGCTCCCAGGAATAGAAGGGCGAGCTGATGGTAGTCGTCGTCGCCGCCGCCGCTGCCGCCGCCGTTCTCCACGGAAAAGGGATTCAAAACACCGTAAAGCAGCCGACTCTTTTTCAGCCTAGCTGCTGCTGTTGCTGCTGCTGTTGCTGCTGCTGCTTCTATATACGCGCTCTCGGTCGGCGATTCGTTGCACCGATCCTACGAGCGCAGGATGCGACTGGCCGATTTTCTTGCCGCGACGACTTGGGTTTGCGCAGGCCTTAGCAGCGGCACTGCAGTGTTCTATTGTTAGAATGTAAGCCGACTTTTTTGCCGCGGATGTATATAAGCTGCCGCGCGAGCCGGTGGAATTTTGCTCCCAACAATATCTGAAATGCTGCTGGGCGCAGTGCTCGGATTGTTTGCTCGGCCGGCCGGCCAGTCGTCGTCGAGGCAAATGCACGGTTGCCTAGGATATGCCGAGGGAAAATGCGTCGTGTGGGCACAGTTGATGGCCGTGCAGCGCGGGAAAAAGCAGAGGCCCATTTCCCTTTTTCTTACGAACACGCAGCGGAATTGAGGCCTGCGCCTGCCGCGTTTATAGTGAATTCCTTGCCTACGCGTGCAATGCAAGTGCAGTGCTACAGTATTCGAGAATACACATGTCCAAAAAGTCTTTATGGCTTAGCAGCTGTTACGCAATGTTTATTATTTTCGTTAACGGATCGAATACGAGACTGACGCGCAGCATTTCAAGCATCCGTTATACATCTATATATACATTTTCGATAAGTCGCTCGATAATTTCGACAAGTCGGTTATTTGCGAGACGTTTCCCGCGCATCGCTCGAATCCACAAAGGGCCATCCCCCAAAATGAAATAAGGCTGCGAACTCCCAAACAGCTCACCCGCAATTATACGGATATTAAATATATATACGCAGCCCGCGCGGCACTAAACTAAATGATTTCGAAATTATTTTGATTCATTCTAAGACCCATATCGTCCACTTCCTCTCCAGCCATATATAATGTATGTGCCGCATTAATTTTTCATTTCTCGCAGTCGCGCGGTGAGAGAATATATATATATAACGAAGGGAGGAATAATCAGCACGACGCGAGGGTTCGGGGGGCCGCCCGAGACACTATGATGCGCGCACGCGAGTTAATTTTCTCCTCGCTGACTTTTTAAACGAGTTTTATATATATATATAGAGGGAGAGAGAGAGAGAGAGAGAGAGCCGTTTTCCGAGAATCGGCACCTCGATATATAATGCCCTTCTATTGCAGTCCGCGTATAGCCCGAGCTCTCCCGCGATTATATACTTGCACCTTTTTCCACTCGTGCCTCTCCCCCTTCCTGATATGCTCTCTCTCTCTCTCTCTCTCGCGGCGATTTTTCCGTATACACGGCCCCGCGGCTGCATACACACGGGCCTTGGTGTGCAAGAGCCTGCGCGCGAGGAAGGGCTCGGCGGAGCGTTGCGAGAAACACGTCGAGGTGTGCGAATAAGCTGCTATACCGACAAGGTCAGCCGTGCGGATTGTTGTATATATGCATACGCGCGCATCTAGCCGAGCATACATGAAACTCCGCATTTGGAGGAAGAGCGCGGCAGTGCTGGTGCTATTTTTAAAGAAAAAAGCCTTCTTCCTTCCCCCCTCGGGGTTTGCATATATATATATAAAACGATTCCCCAGACACGGCTAACGCTCTCCTCATCCTGGCCTGCGCACTGCATTCGCAGCACAGCCAGCAACGGCAACCCCCTATTCCTCCTGTTCCTCCTCCTCTTTCTCAGCTCTCGTTCTTGCTGCCGTTCGCCTTATATATACATGGCCGCGATGTGCAAGAGACCCTCTTGGCAGTGCAGTGCCACTTGCCGACCCTTTTTCTCTCCCTCTCTCTCTCTCTCTCTCTCCGTCGACTGTTTTATTTTTGAATCTGCATATGTCTGTAGCAGTCTCTGTGACTGTGTGTGTGTGTGGCCGTGAATGCGCAGAGAACTTGAGTTATCTCGCGTGCGCTTGACATTAGGAATTGGAGCGTGATAAAAAAAACGTTTCGTGCATATATAGGGAGTCTGCTAGTTAAATGATACACATGCGCGCGTTCCCCCGCGTCCGACCCTCGTTGCGCCTATTATATAGATGTGCGCGCGAGTGTTGTTGCCTTAATAAGAACCCTTTAGTCTTACGCAGCTTTGCGCGGAAGAATACATTTTTCTTGATGAAGAACTTCTCTTGCCGGGCTTCTTTGGCTTTAATGGCTTACATTCACTTCCTTTTTCTGCAGGAGCCCTCGAGATTTTCACGTTGGAATATGGGCATCTTTTTTCTTTTTCGTGTATATCTAATGTGCATCTGAATAATCTTTTTTTTTCTCTCTCTTATACTTGATGTGCGTCGCTTTAGCGAAGCAGCAATTTATTAGTGGAGCATTCTCTTTTTTCAAGTCCTTCAAAATGAATGTTTCTGAAAATAACGATTTTTTTATATATACTGTATACAGATGTACGCTCCTTTCCTTCGAATTTTTTTTTTTAGTATTCTTGGAAATATCTCATTTTTGACTATGTATATATACAGTGTTCAAGGCGAGCGAGTGAAGGTTGTATATATGTGCGCAGATACTTCAAAAATAACTAGCCAGATCCTCGAGAACAGCCAAAATCGGTAGAATGCAAAGTTCCACATTGAATGACTATAGAAAATTTTAAAGATCATCTCCGACACAATTTACAAGCGTGTATAACTGCTTTGTAGCTTCTTAGCTGTATACCTTGTAATAAACTGAGCAATAAGATGACTCTAATCCTTTCAGCTCACCGCGGAGAATGCCAAAAATTAAGCCTGCTTTCATATTATGTACATTCGTATACAGGAAATCCCGCGAATAATATATGCGCCTTATACTCGTAATCACGCAGCGCACAAAAAAGGAATGAAAGAAAAAACAAGCTGCAGCTCCCATCAACGTCACATCTCCTTTTTATTTCCTTCGCGTACCTAATTAACGCAACAGTGAAGTAAAGCTCGCCTATACCCGCGAAGTCGCTTACACCCAGTGGATTAGCATACGTATATATGCACATCGAGGTATGAAAAGTACGCGAGTTGACGTGCAGTCTCTCTTTCTCGTTCCTTTGGACTACATGTGCATGCGTATACTCTCAAGAGAGTCAAAAGAGAGCGACCCAGAGAGTAGAAAACGAAGAAGCCCTTGCTAAAAAGCCTTCTCTCTTTTTCTCTCTCTCCTGCGTCATTACCGCGCGCCGCGTTTCCGCGAGCTTTTTAAGCGCCGAATATTACTATATGTATAGCCGAGGCCCACGTGAACGATTACACATTAGCCGTGGAATATTATGCTCCAAGACACTTTTTCTTCCTCCAGTATTATATCGTGCGCAGGTGCGCGAGCTTTTGTATATAACGGTAAACGAAAAAGTTGTGAAAACATCGGTAGTGGAGAAAGGCAGGCGCTCACTGGAGCCTCTGCGAAATCAAATGGAGATATATATACATAATACTGCAGCACTTCTTTCTCGCGCGAGGCTTCCTCGAAGCACCTTTTACATATTCAGATATAAAAGGGACTGTTATTTCCAGCGTTTACTTTTTTTTTCTTTTTTTTTTTCGTGAAATATATTGTATTTTATTAAATTTCATTTTTTTGTATATTATATGTCATAGTTATTTGGTTTATTATACAGTGATTTATGAAGCTGTTATATTCTCTGTGCTTTATAATAAAGTGGAAAATACCTATGAAATATATGAACTTATATAGTAGAACGCAAAAAAAAAAAAGCAATACAACTGAGCAAACGACCTTCTTCATAAACATCCTTTTTATGATTATTTCAAAGAAACGAAAATCCGCACCTATATAGGGGCCGCTTCAGCCAGGTACTAAAAAAAATGCTCCTCACTCTTAATTGAACGCATTATTAATTTAATTCCTCACCAAAACTATAATGTGCCCAAGTGGTGGATCCTTTGTGCAAAGGGAAAAAAAATGAAAACTGTGCAACACCTTCCACATTCGAGTTCGCGCGTCAGCGTCCAAATTGAAATCTCCCGTGACAATTGATCATCTCGCGCGGTGTTGCCTTTATAATCCGAGACATTAAACACGTGCGCCGGCGCACACGCACATATTAATTTTACACTCGCTGTACTATGGAATTCGCACTGGCTGTCACTGTCGCTGTGCACGACGGTAACAATGAACACCAATCGAACACCAGCGCAAGCGGTAAAGGCGCATTCCGCGATCGTTAATTATTCGACATTTATAACTCGCGCCGCAGCCGCTATACGCAGCGCAACCTGATTTCTGAGCGAGGTACACATACATATACCTATATACTTTTGTAATCCGTCAACAATATCCCTGTACGCATCAGCTTCATTCCTCGCCTCGCTCTCATCATCGACGAGTATTTTTCTCCTGTCCGCATACACGCGTAAACAGAGTGTGTGTGTGTGTGTGTGTACGTGTGTGTACAGCGGGCGAAGAGAGAGCGAGAGAGAGAGAGAGAAGAAAGCAAGTAGAGGATTGTATAAAAGACTCGCGAGGCGACCGCGTATGGAAACCTTTCGAATGTTCGAGTCCACACGCGGCGGTAGAGGCAACAGCTTATACCGCGACGTCGGTTGAAGAATAAAAAGAGATTAATCAGATCGAGACTGTCATTTCTCAACGCGCGAGTCCACGACGAGGTTGCGTTCTATGGAAAGGCCGCGCGTTTCTCTCTCTCTCCCTCTTGCGCGCGGTTAATCTTGCAATATATATATATAAGCCTCCCGAAGACGAGAGAACGATGTGCCGTACCGTTATCCTCGGTCAAGGTCCTCCTGCGCCTCTTCTTCGTCTTCCTTCATCCCGCGAGTCTGCGTGTATATATGCGCGTATATAGCGACTGTATTATGAATATACACGGGGCGAGCGTATATATATATGCTGGGGAGAGACGATCGGTTCGGTGGCTGCGCGCGCGAGGTGATCTCGGGGACCTCTATGTGCTGGTGAAATCGATGCGGCTAGGTTTGTGTGTGTGTGTATTGCGATAGGAGGTACCCGTATATACTTTCTTTATCTCGTCCGAGGTATATCGACGCGTTAATTGCGCGAGCGGAGACTGTATGGCAAACATAACTGGAGATTTTAGGCGACACGTTGGCTTCTTACCCCGGAGCGAGGAGGCCAAGGCCTGCGCCGAAGCTTCTTTCTTCTCTTTACACTCTTAGCGTGTTGTTTGTTTGTTTTTCTTTTTGGTTTGACTCTTACCTTTTTCTTTCCTTTTTTTGACTGCTGGTTCGGTACCAGACACGGATACCTACATAGAAATTAAGGATGGATGGAGTCGAGTTTCGATTTTGGTGGATTTTCGATCGTATCTTCATGATATGATGCAAATATGCTTTAACTTCTTTCTACTTTAAATTTGGTATCTAATGGAATATACTCGTTATAATTTGTTTTGAAACTCTATAATTCAAGTTCCGTTGTCATTTGTATGGTTAACAAAAAAAAAAGGAATAATGATCCACTTCTCTTTTATATAATCATCGGCTTCTTGATACTCTAAGACATATTGGTTTCACAAATCTAACATTTTTTCTGTAATCTTAACCCGAGCGAACTACAAATAAATACAAAGCAAGTCACTTTTACAGTATATCGTTATAAAAATGCTTCGATTATTTTTATTTCCGAATTTGATTTATCACCATACTTTTTAGATCGTATAACGTTAATTTGTTTTATCCCATTTCACGCGATTCGCAAACTTTATTGTTATATGTCAATATTGTAGGATAATAAATCACACTCGAAGAGAAATATTTAAACAACGATATTACTATTTTTCATATCACATCGGGGGGGCAGTTTTTCCATACAAAAATTATTGTTTTTATACTCTATAAATATTTCTGGTGTACGAACGCGATAAAATTTGTATAAAATTGAGTACATTTACACGTTCTCGGTGTGCTGTAAAAAAAAGTAATTTCGCGAAATAACTACAGTGTTATAGTGCAGTAATATGCACAGACATCGATAATCTTCTTCTATATATACTACAGCTCTCCCGTACATCGTTGCCACGCTTTATCAGTTATTCGACCTCAAATATCACAGGCAGCTAAATCCGTATATAAGCTAAATATAATACGATGCTATCGCTATATCACCATGAATTTTGTGATGGAATCTCATCTCATCTCCCTCCCTCTCTCTCTCTCGCCCAAAAGGTATCGAGTTCTCGATCCTTCCCGTATACAAGAAAGAAACGGCCGCCGCATCGCAAAAGTCTCTAGATGCGTCGTCGTTATATGTAGGGTATATAAAGCATCGCGTCGCGTCGTGTCGCGCGAGTTATTGACCCCTTGATTTTAGCTATTGACCGGTTTGCAGCAGCGCGGCCGCCTCTTATCCGCGCTTATGCCCGGCTGCAGCTGAAAGGTAAGTGATTGCTGTATAAGCGCGTGGTGCATATATAGGCGCGCGCCTGATGCCAGTAGCCGAAGCGAGACTCTGCATGTGACAATTTTTCAGCCCGCGTCGATAAACCATGAGTATCCCGCAGCCGCGCGCGTATGTGTATGTGTGTGTGTGTCTTGGGAGGGTAGGAAAAATGTCTGCGCGAATCAATAAACGCTTCTGTTGCTGCTTGCGAATAACACTGTACACTTTGTGCCTACGTGCCTACCTTCCATCTGCTTCGTCTGTACGTATAGCGCTCTGTACACGAGTTTCAATAATGTTATGCCTGTCTGTGCAGCTCTCCTGTTGCAACGAGTAAACATTTTCTCGTTGACGATATTTCGAAGACGAGCTTTTATCAGTTGAACGCTTCTCTCCGCAATCGTTTGGAACTTTTGATTCTTTGCTTGCGAAAGAGGTTAGTTATTTTTTTTAAGTATTTGTTCGTTACGAAATAATGAATAGAATGGATCAGTTGACTTATACGGGTTGCATATATGAGCATTCATTATTATACGTAATTTAAAAATACGAATCGAAATCGGACTATTATTAATGTGGCAATTATAAAGCAATTATTAATACAACATGAATAGGTATGTAGCATTTGTCATTACATTGTTACATTCTAAACGCAAAAAATGTTATTTACACGCTCAAAGCGTTTCAATGGTCATTTTACTTTCTCTGCATACTCACCTTTTTATCTTTTAGCATTGTGTAAAATAGTCCGAGATTTATAATTGTGCAAGAAAAGTATTAACCTAATATACATATGTATAAAAAAATTTTTAATATGTATTTATTAATTGTTTTAAAAAATGATATTATGATCATTTATTGTTTTAAAAACTCTTCGTTTTAATAATGATAATTTTTTGTTCGAAAGTCATTTCATGCAAAGTTAATTTTACCCACCCAGGGACTTCAATTAAACTTTCGCAAACTAATTCCAATTGTGAAAATTTTCCTTTTTGTTCGTGCACAATCGCCGACAAATTGTTTTATTCGATTTCAAGAAAAGAAGTATACAGAAAGCAAAGAAGTAAAGCGACGCTCTATCTTTTAGACGATTGTTAAATTGTACTTCAGCAACTTTGAATATCTAAGGAAGGAAATCTGTGGAAGATCTGTATATACCAACTCGTCCAAGTGTCTCCTAAATGTTTTATTAGAGTCGTATTTCCGCAGAGTTGCAGCTCAAAACTTTGCTCTGACTGTCAATTGTCAGCTGGAACGTTTTATGAAGATCTTTCCTGCAAGTCAAATTTAAATTACTCGGCTAAGTGGGCGATCAATATTTTAAAACACAATATATTGATGCGTTGTTGTGGAACTTAATTTTATAGTTTAAGAGGGAATTATGTAATAAATACTTTAATCTATAATAAAAAAAATAAATCTTTTAGATATAACAAATTATTACGTTGGATAGTTCTTAAAGTATTTAATAGTTTTTATAAGCATTTTGATTTATTCTTAATGATATTATCTCAACCACTGTGTTAACCTTATAGAAAAAATCATGAATCTTAAAGTTGAAAAAAAAATGACCTCGATAGAATAAATAACGATACGATATTTTTTGCTCACACAAACCAGTAAAAGATTACAAAAATGAATCCAATTCATCAGTGCTGCAGCTCGAATAATACGCATACACACAAGTTGGCAAGGAAAGAAAAAAGACCATCATCAATATCCGACACGAGCGAAGCTCGCGTACAACAAAGCAAGTCCAAAAGTACCGCATCGGAAACAGCAAAGAAGCCTTTCATAACTTTGGCATGATCATCGAGTGAGTGAGTGAGAGAGAGATAGAGATAAAGTCGCGAGAGACACAGTGAACAACAATCCGCGCGAAGGATTTCCATATAAGATATAGCGCGCAACAATGTTCCACGCACGCATGCTCATATAGGCGCTCGAGCGAGTCCTCTCGCGGAAAACTTGCTCGCATGCATCTATAAAGCAGGCACACACACACATATATACATACGCGAACTTTTCATTAAATATCTCATCGAGCCATCGGCATTATTAAACTGACGAAACCTGAGCGCTCGTTCGTTCGCTCGCTAGTGCGCGCAGGTTGCGAAAATCCGAGAATTTCAAACGCGACGCGCACATATATATATATATGCACACAGACGCGCGTATACAGGCAGAGGAGCTGGGCAGGTATGCGCACATCGGGAGAGAGAAGACGCGAAGCACGTGTGCACGCGCGATGAGTTCGGACCGATAAGAGTGTGCGAGAGAGAGAGAGAGAGAGTAGGGGAGAGAGAGGTGTACAACAAGACAGTTGCGGGCTCGCGAGGATCTGCAGGAAAAGAAAAAAGAAAAAGAATCATCGAGCGTGAATTCGCGAAGGCGAGCGCAGTGCACTTATATGCCAGCGGCGCGCGCGCGCGCGCACAGAGAAAATCGCGTGCAGCGCGCCTGCCTGCACCTCTGCCACCTTTGCCTGCGCGCAGTACACGTGTATATATATATATATATATAT
>UELU01125437.1:2962-45512 GCA_900490025.1 Megastigmus dorsalis
AGGGATAACCCCTGCGCAGGAGGGTTAATAACAGTATAATATACAGTGATTATAATTTTTTATTAAAAATATAAGTAAATTCATAAATTATCATTATTTATAATTCACGGTTTGAACGCAATCAGGATGAATTAATGGATCTTCTCGTGCTATAGCACCGGCTAGTAAAGCACTTGAAACAGTATTACTAAAAATTTGGGCAGCTAAACTGACGTTCATTAATTGAAAGGGAATTGAAAGATCGAGCTGACGATCTGTTAGTTTGGGCGCAGCTTTAGACGGTTTATATTTTTCGCGATTTCGCAGCTCTCTTATGGCCTCCCACGACAGGGCGTTATCACCGACCTGCATTTTACGATTTTTTAAGGTGTTACATAAACATTTAATTAAATGGGGAGCATCGTAATTAAAAAAAAATTTTCTTCCGTAACACTCAATGTAAGACTTTTCTTTGCTTATATTTAACAACTAGCACCCCCCGTCGCGGCTTCGCCCGCGCTATAACACATAGATGTAATATAATAATTGTTAAAAAATGTTTTGTTTTTTTTTAATGATAGATTTATAAAATTTGATGAAAAATGATAGAAATATAATAATAAACCAAACCGCCCTACCCCCCGAGCCAATGTTGTTTGCCTGCGGTGCCCTCCTGTATTACTAAAGAAATAATCATTAGAAAATATATTAAATTGCTTTATTTCTTTATTTTGCTTATTTAGTAGTAATATCTGTTTTTAAATGAAAGTTGTATAAAGAAAAAAATTTATTCAATTTTATTCTAATGTTAATTTCTATAGTAATTCTTAAGAGGATATCGGAGCGTCCCTCCTCCTCAATAATTTGTATAATTCCAAGTTTTTGGAAAAACGATAAGTGAACCAGGGGACCCTGGTAGAAATTCAGCCAAGTTAATGACCAGCCACTAGCCAGTTCTGGTTATATTCGCGAGTTTTTAAGCAAGTTTACCCGTCTAGAAGACGAATAACCCTGTCTATTTCGCCACAGTTTGGAAACACAAACAGGCTAAGGACTTGGCTATTTTAAAATGATATATTTGCTGATTAATTATAATTTTTTCCATTTTAAGCTGATATATTGATGTCTAATAATATAAATAAATATTGTTTGTCATATAAATATACATATTACCATATTTAATTTGATAAATTAAACTTAAAAATTTGGCGTTTAATGCATAAAATTTTGAGGTTATGCTTAAAAAATATCACAGGTCTTTTATTTGTAAGGAAGAATACTACTTACAATGAAAATAAATATTAAATGTAAATAAATAAACGCCTTTCCTACGATTTTGAGTAGACTGACAACTGCTTAAAATTGAGTTCGCCAGTCGTACCAATCAGTTCAGTCTTGGAGCTTGATCAAGAGTTTGCATTATACCTATATATATATATATGTATGCTGTTCAGGCGAGCGAGGCCGTGTTATACACTTAGTATTCTAACATTTAAATCTACCTGTAAATCTGGATAAAGTTTCAAACCGTCAGCTAATAATTTCGACCTGAATTTCCATGTGGATTTCCAGGTGTATTCAGGTGCCTTTTTCAGAGCATTCCGCTGCTTCTATATGGCAAAATGAACCATAAGTATTTTACTGGAGACAGCCCATTTTCTAAGCTGGTCTACTTCATCGCTTAATTCCTCATAACTGCACTTTTTTACATCAACATAATCATTCACTTCACCAGTGTCACTAGACAAAGAGTTTTCTTTTTACTCATCCATCATGCCAATCGAAAGCATTATTTAATAGTCCTCCAACCAGTACGCATAATAATCTATCCGTAATCTCATCAGGTTCATTTTGATTATTATAAGATTGCTGCATGACTTCTAAAAATACAAATTGCCGTTAGTAGCTAACTCAGGGAGAGGAGAAATGGGAGATAGAATAATAAAACTTCAATCAATTCTATTAAATTAATCGATACAGCACTTTCGAGTCTTTGTAATAAGAAAATAATATTAAGCGCGTATCTTTCGCGGGAGTCGATCGCGACGAGAAAGCTCAGAGGAGTTTTACTTTCAGGCTTGCCCACGGAGATGACAGTTTTTATCGATTCTCTCCTGTATGCTCAATGGCGAGTTACTCGCCTAGAGCGAGGAAGTGGGGCTCTTTTTGCCTTTTAGCGAAGAGCGCTAGAGGCGAGAGCAGGACCCTTACATGCGGCACTCGTGAGATTGCGAGGTTTACGCGGCGTGGAGAACCCCGGAGTTCACGCGTCGCGGAGTGTGTCTCAATACGTTGAGTTCAGGAATCACTAACTCACACGCCGGCCGCTCGTGCGTTTTTAATAGTTCCCCTATTGGAGTAGGGAAGTCGCGGCGGCGGAGCTCGAAAGCCTAGGATTAGCCGCCGCTCCGATTCATTTTTGTTTTGCGAGGTTCAGAGACAAAAGTCGCTCGGCGCATCAGCTTGGAAAATAAAATAATTGTAAATTAATAAAAAATGAACAGCACGGACGTCAAAATAGTATAAAATTATTAAATATACAATTTTGTAATACTGCAGAAAATATAAATTTTAAAAGCATTTATTTATACCAAGAAAACATTTGTAAAAATTCTTTTTTTTTTGAAAATATGTTTGTCCTTATTTTTTTTTGGGCTGTAAAATGTGCCAAAACCTCTTTTGTGAAGAAATCCTTAAATAGTGGTCTTATCACCTTAATAAGAATATTTGATTCTTTTGAGTTGATGTTACATTTGAAGTAATTTATAATAAATAAAAGCTTTTAATATTTGTATTGTTAAATACCAATTATATTATGATAATATAATGGTATAGAATACTACTTGCTAAATATTTTATGTAATTATATTTTTTTCTCAATAAATTATACAAAATAGGTCTCTTGTAGACTTAAATGCTTTTCTACAAAAAAAAAAGAAAAAAAAACTACTTACTAAATAGGTATATGCTTCTCCAACAATTTTTCCATCGAATATCTTAAAGTGATTATAATTGGTGATTGAAAGTTCTATTTCGAATACCTCTTCAATCTTATCGAGCTGGACTCTTGTCTTGATCTCGAAGTCTTGTCTATTCTCTATCGCAAATGTTTTTATCTGCAAAACACCCTTCTCCATACTTGTCACTTTGGCATCCACAGAAACTACTTTGTCTCTACAATTTTTTAAAGCTGTCATAACACTTGTAAACAATTACAATTATTAATAACAAATTATGAACAGATACAATAGCGTACATACTTTTGAACATTTTCTGCATTCCATCTAATATTGTTTTCTCCATGCTTAAAATAAGAATTATATCATATTATGAAGTAGAATATAATGTAGATGAATGGATATTAAAGAAAAAGAAAATTTATTACTGTCCAAATCCTGTTTCGTGGCAAGCTGTGGTAAGTCAAGAACAGTTTCTGCCGCGGTTCCTGTATTCTGCACTTTACTTGAAGTGTTCGTTAATGAAGTTGCAGTCACTTCCACCTCATTAATGACATCTTCCATCTGCTCTAAGAACTGAGGGTCTACCGTTTCTTCTGTATTTTTCAGTTTTTTACTTTTACTATCTATATAATCCATTCTAATGCATGAAATATGACCATATGAAACTGAAACGCAACTTATGCGCATGCGCAAGCTGATATTTTTAGGTTAGATTGTAAATCCTATTTCGTGAAAAACTTATCACAACAGAAATAGTGTACGAAAAAGAGAAAAGAGAAATATACCTTTGAAATGCTTAAGTCGTGAAGATTTCATCGAATGTATAAGAGAGCAAATCTTTGGACTTTTAAAATTATAGATGAATAAACATGAACCAAGATATTATTCTAATCTACCTAATGAAAAATTGTGTAATTCATTCATTTTGAATTTATGTTTGTTGTTTATTTTAAATATATTTTTTATTTTTGCTATTTGAATAAAAAGTAGATGAAGGATAATATAAGACTCATTTATTTATTATATATTGGTTATTTTTTTCATGAAACTTTAAAACATGTATTTAATTAATTTAAAATTAACATTATTAAATCTAAAATGTAGAAAATTTTAAATAGTTAAATTTCAGATTAAATACACTCAAATATTAATTGTTATTATTATGTAAATAATAACTTTTAGTACTTGTTTATATCTGTTCTTTCTCTATATAAAGTAATATAATGTGAAGCATTAGTAATTAAATTAAATAATTATAATTCTTGTATGATTATTGTGTTTGACAATTTTTCTTATCAATTACTATATTTCGAAGTCATAAAAGATTGAATAATAGAATATTCCTTGAAAATTACGAAAATTCGATTAGTTATTCCTTAACTGAAGTACTTGATACAAAATAACCTAAATATATATTTGAATGTTCTGATATGACACGCAGTTATTATTATACTAAGAGTGTTTGTCTGTTTTGAAAGAAATGGATAAATCTGAAGAAATGGATCGATCTGAAAACTGAGTTTTCTCTTGGAATCACTGTTTGAATTAAAACGTTTTTCTTGTAACTCATTGAAATATTAAATGAAATTTGACACAGTTGAGTAATGTTACATTCGCATAATAAAATGCCAATGTATACTTTTTATGTAATATGGATTTTTCTAGCATTGTATTCTTATCATTTGTTGATAGAATATATAAAAAAATTAAGAAAAGTGCAGATTACAGTACTCGAAGTATTCCACATATTATTTTAATTCTCTTTCTATTGTCTTTCATCGCATAAATGGCATTTCACTGAAACTACTATTAAAGTAGTCAGTTAAAAATTAATAGAACAATTATTCTATAATCTTAAAATAAATGATTTTTTCCCAATATTTTGAAACTTTCTTCAGAATGCAATCAATTACAAAAAATAATTCAAATAACCGATTATTAACTAACTATTTTATCGCAATATTATTTTATAATGTTGGATTGCATGTTTAGTCGCTTTAAGTTCGTATTATCCATCCCTCTATAATCGCATAATCCTGTCCTTAAGAGAAAATAATACCGAATGTTTGGCTGAGGAAGGCCATCATTCTGCCAAAGTCATGCCAGCATTGCCATTGCGCGATTAATTGAGAATTCACAGGTGTCCGAGTGGAAGGCACGAATCAAACGAGCTTATCAATTATAACAAGTTGTGCGTACCACGAATCTCGGCGCCGCGAACACAGTGAAAGTTTCCTCTCTCTCTGGTCACGTGCAATGCACGCATGTCTATGACTGATGCGAACCGTACGTAATAAAATGGTTATTGATGATTCCGCAGCAGATGTTCTTACAAATTCGTACACCGACTTTATTAGCCTTGTAAAGTAGAAGTCGTAAAAGCAGCTTATAGATTGTAAGGATTTTGTTTTTATTTGCGAGAGGGAATTGCAGTGAACGCATTTGTATCGCGCAGATACGAATGTGCTTGGCTCGGGCTTAGGCTTTAATTAATTACTAGGACTGCGTTATTTAATTAATTAATTGATTAATTAATAGCAATTATCATAAATGAGCGAAACTTGCGTACGAGATGTATGCAGAGTTGAATGCGTTATTGGAAATAGACGCAAAAGTGTTGTTTATTAGTCGAGTGAATTTTGTACTGGAAGCTGTTGCGATGAAAATAATGATTAATTGAAATTTTGCGGTCATTTGACTGTCTGGAGAGATGAAATGAAATAGTCTTGAAATCGTGAGATTTTTCCAAAAAAATATATATTGATAATTAACATTTCGTAAAACTACTTAAAGAAGTAAAATCTCGATCCATTTAATCAGGGTTAACAGTACAGTTTTGCTCTCAAGTTACAGTTCCAACATGTTAACATATTTATACCTCAAATTCATGCAGCTGCAAAAAACGTTAGTCGAGCAGCATAATGGAAACGTAATTTGTGATTATGTAAATGTAACACGTGCAAGGCCTTCCTCGAGTTATCCTCCCCCTCGCTCCAAGGTAAAAAGCTCCAAACTACATCGTAACCACCTCCACTTCCTTGCCCACGCGTCGCGACACAAATACAATCGACGTAGTTTCAAACAATATCAGGCGCGCGCGCGTCGCGGTAAATCACAGCGCGGGGCTCGTCGTAGCTGTCGTCGCGCGGCAGCGATAAGCATTTATCTCGTGGCACACACGTGCGCATGCGGGCTCTTCTCTCCTTTTCGATGCATTGTGTGTATCCCTTGCGAGTCGCGATTATGTAATCTGCAAGATATAATCGGTCGACGTATGTGCATAGGTGAGTTTCGCGAGCGATGAAGCGGCGGATTAGCCGCAAGAAATAGATAGATAGTTTGTTATCAACTAAAGATCCTCACAATCGAGCAGCCGCAATACAATATTTGACAATAAAAAACTCGCGGATTATCGATAAGCGCTCTTATTTGCATAATTGATAAAAACCAATTAAAAATTATGATAAATCGGTAGAAATAGAAAGAACTAGAGAGACGAAGAGAGAGAGAGAGAGAGAGAGAGAGTCTGCGAAAAAATAGTGAGCGAACGGAAAGTGACAAAATCAATGAGGAATTGCTTCTGCTTCTTATGTAGCTTCCGTATTTATTAATATTATCGACGCGATATAGAAGCTTTGGTCTTTCAGATATATATGTATAAAAACCCTTCAGAACGCACCCATTGTGAGCTACATTTAAAGGTATTTAGATTATCGCGTATTTTCTCCATATAATGGCATTCTTTGCAAAGTAATTTCAAATTAACACCGGATTAGTAAAAAAACTTAGAGATCTATAGGATTCGATAAAGGAAAAACAAATTAAGTTTTAATCCATTTGTCGCACATTTCTCTGAATTTAAAAAGGTGTAGTCTTATATTAGATTTTGAAAATTTCCTGCTACTTATAGAGCACGAAAAAATGAAAAGTAAGATTCTTTTTTTTGCTCTCTGACGAGTAAAAAAAATTGCCTCAGAATACCCACTCGTGTAACTCGATCCGATAACGGATGCTTTGTACCAATGAGTTGTTTTTATAAACTTTTTATAAATACATCGCCGTGAGCGAATTCATATTTTGTCAAGGATTAAAAACGCTCATCGAGAAAAATTATTTAAGACAATAGGAGATAAAGATGACCGACGAGTATTCATCTTCAACTAGATTAGACATTCAATGGATGAATTTACATATGACAACCAGATGAATTCTTCAGTCTATACGCCTACTGCTGTGCATACAATATTATAGTAATGAATTCTGTTATAGTAGGAATGATTTCCCAAATTCAATGAATCCTTATCATAATTCGTTATATTCAATTGGACACTAGCGAATATCATTGTCGAATCAATAATATCAATCCTTATTACATCGGTGTACTCGCGCAAGCGTAGAAAGTAAAAAGTTTCTTTTGTTTGGGCCGCGAAGTAAATGGATCCAATTAATTCGGCATCGGGCGTCTATTAATTACAAATGATAAATTTGACTTTCAAGCTGCGCCTCGACGAGCAATAAATCGTTACAATTAACAAGTGTATCGATTTGAAAAGTGTCAAAGAGTCAGGACAAACGGGACGCGCGAAAAAAACGAATGGAGAGTGTAATGAGCAGTCGACAAGTGGTTTGTATATATGTGGATGTGAAGGAAGTAGAGCCACGGGTGGACGAGAGAAAGGTATACGAGCAGTTTTGTTGGAGTTGAAAAAGAATTGGGCTATATAAACCTGCATAGGTGTTTCTTGGACGAGATACGTGCAAAAATTCCGTGTAACCATTGGAATTTAGTTTTTATAGGGGAATCCGATCTGCATGCTTTCACGTGCTTTACTTAGACGTCGAAAACACCGTTAAGAACCCAATTTTTTGGGTCGGTTAAGAATATCTTTACGTCAATTGCTTGTCTCTATTCAAATAAATCATTATTTCTCAATTAGCAATATTTTTTTTTAAAATTCGAGTACAATAATTGTATTTAATCTAAGATTGGCCCATTCATTTGACATACTCCTCACTCACCTCGAGAGCTTCATTCCGGAGCGATTCATAAAACAAATACCAGCGAAGTTTTAAGTAATCACAACAACTAGGGAAAAGTTAATGACCCAATGAAATCGGATCGCCGAAAGTGTTGCAGGAATCGAGACGTGCACAACCATAAGGTATGACCCTTTCGTGATGTCGTAAATCGCAGCTGTGCGCGCATTCCTCTTAAGCCGTTCTCCGTGGGTAGCTTATCGAACGCTTGATACTCGAATGTACAGTGCACACACACACAAGTTCACCCGGCATTCAGCATTTTTGACTCTCGATAAGTGCGTGATGTACGCTCGAACCTACTCAATGGATTAGAATTTGTCGAACGAGAGTGATATGTATATACGTTTGCGTATGTTACAATTGGAATCGGTATTTTGAATCGACGGTTAAATTTTTTTTTTAAAACAATTAAATAAGTTAAAGAATTTAATTGTAGAAAACTGAATAGAAAATCGACAGATTATGCACAAAAAGCAACTTAATTAATGAAATTTTAATCCTTATTTTTGCATTGCCAAAATTGAAATGAGTATGGCGTACGCCGTCAAAGGTGTTCCGAAGCCGACATCTCAATACGATAGAAATCGATCCACCTCTCGTCCACCTTGTTGCTAAATAAAAAGCAAAGCGACGTTCAATTATCCATAGTTAAAGCGATCTATAGCGCGGAGAGGAAAAAAAAATAATAAAACGCGCAGTTTTTGCGTCGCGCTTATCGTTCTTGAAGCTCAAAATCGCATCGATATAACCCAAGAAATTGTTGTTTTTGAGTGAAAAAAAAAAGATTTTCGTGTTTGTGTAATGATAATGACACCTTTCACCTTATATCAGACCGACAGATTAAACCGTAAGTAATCATCGTCTTCGCGTTCGTCTTCATCTTCATTAGCGGATCACGTAAACAAATTTGTCAAAAATTCGTTATCAAATACAAGCCTTTCTCTCGACTTCACTTATTGGCCGAGATACTCGAGACTTTGTATTGTATTATGCGCATCGTCGTGTGTCAACCAGAGCAGGTAATAAAAGAAGTTATTGTAGTACTATGAGATATAACACTCCAGTGAAAATCACCTTTCTTTTTCAAATTATGAAGAGTGCAATGAAAAAAATCGTTCCTGCATCTGACAGCAAAGCTTTAGTAAGACTGATAAAATCTGTGTGAAGTTAAGATATCGCTGTTATGACGCCAAATGAGTTTTTATCAGTGATAGTTAAAAAAAAGTTTGCACTTGAGTAGCAAAACCATCTTGTTTGTATCGATATAAGACAGAAAAGGTGAGAGTCGGTTGTTCTTAATACAGTTGGGAGGAGTGTCTCAAAGTGACGGCTTACGCAAAGATTTGCTTTGCGATAGCGAAATTTTGATGCTCGCAAGATGCTGACGGTATAATAAAGTGGAATTATTGAGTTTGCAATACTAATTGCATGATTTATTATCGTGTGCGTGTGATAAGACTTAAACCTTACATAATGTTAAATTAAAGGTATTGAAAACCATTCTTTGTCGGAGTGATTGATTTTAACAATGTCCTTAAATTATCTACTTGAATTATTCTGGTTTGGTCTTTAAAAGAATGAATCTGATATTTACTCTATATTTTATAATTAATATTTTCTGTTTATTTTAAGCTTCGAAATAAAAAAAAAAAATTATAAAATATGTATAAATTAAATTGCTTGTATATGTTATGATAGTTTCGCCACCTGATAAGAAACGCTTGAACGCTTGAAGAAGGCGAGGGAATTTTATCAACATTGATAGTCTTTGAGCGAAAGTCAATCTAAAAACAAATATACATATCTATGTCAAAAATGTTTTTCAAGCTTTAATGGAATATAAAAATGCTTGAAATTGTAAATGACTCACAACTACCTGAAATATTTATAAGAGCAATAACGAGTGTAACAAAAAATCCAATGAGTGCGCATATCGTAACTAAAGTAAAGAATCTGAAAGTGAAAGCTCGAGAAGTCGTGTACGTGTCCGTGTCTTCCGAAAAACTTCTTTTCGCAGCTAATCTCGCCGCTATCAATGCAGAGCTTATGCGAGAGTAAGAGAGATGACCCGAAACTCGACCCGCTGCTCTATACTCGCACACATACAAACACAAATACTTCTCTCTTCGAGTGCTCTTGAAGAAAAAAAAAAAAGCAAAAAGGAACTGGTGTTGGCGTATGTGCGCTCCAGTGCCGGATGTATCAGAGAGCGCTTGGCGGCGGGTCTCTCTTACAAATAGCCCCGACGACGACGACGACGACTACGACCTTATTATGAGAAAGTGATTTCGCGGAGATACGCGGCGTTTAATCTGCGAACTCGCGTAAAAAGCACATGCACGCTGTCTCGGACGCGAGTGTCTGCACAACGGGGGCCGGCGGGGAGAGATGTGGAGCAAGCGCGACTTCTTCCTCTTTTTGCGCGGAGCCGCGTTCAAGGGAATCCTTGTAATGAAATGGACGCTCGACTGTTTTATAGTTCATTGTGTAATTGGGGTTAAACGCGAGATCCTCCGCTTCTGCTTATTCTATTTCTACCTTGTTTTGTTCTCGTTGTTTTTCGGATTTATTAATTGTACGGAGCGATGTTAGAGGATTTAATGATTAGACCAGTCACCTACTCTGTCTCTCTTTTTACAAATGATAATCTCCGATTTTTAATTAGCTCAGAAATCAAGTTTTATTCTTTCAGTATACCAATAATGAAAGTAAATAATCGCTAAGTGCGACAACTTCGATTGGATGCTGAGTAATGTTCGCTTACTTTCACGCAGAAGAAAAAACACATGTTTCATCGATCCACCAAATCTTTTACTGGTGAATAATGCACTTGAAACCGAGCCATAATATATTAATTTAATATTGTCGTGAATGGAGTTAGTATCGATCAGATTCCAAAGTGAATTACCAACTTATTCGGCATAATATTCGAACTAAAAGACCCTCCGTCTCGCAGAGGATTTTAAAAGCATCGTAAACCTCGCGTTTCAATCGCATTTAAAATATTTTTATTACTAATTGCCATTTTCACTTATTCGCAATCGCATATAAGGATCAATTAATTGATGGGGCCTCGGAGACTCTCTCGGCGATTCATTAAAGATTCCCAGGGAAGCGCCGGCCGTGGACTTTTTGTCTGGCGCGCGCGACGAGAGCGTCGTTAAGGCAATCAACCGCATTTTTACGGTAAAATTCTTGAAATTTTGCGCGAAAAAATGGACTGCTGCCTCTTTTCTTTTTTCGAGGTCTCGAACGGCAATTAAATCAATTATTAATCAATTTTAGGAGTCATTTGTTCGGAAGTTAAGTTGACGTTAATATACGAGTGCTGCTTTTCACCGTGTGAAATCGGGAAATATCTTCTGTTTTCAGTTGAATTAAGAAAATACCTATATCACCATCGGATTCTTGATCTCGCATTCGATAAGTATTCTGAAAAAAATTCGTTCAACCACTATAGTATTGCGAAACAAGGTGTATTGGCATTACTAGTCATCAAACTTTTCCACTCTTTTAAAGACACCTGCAAAGCAATATTACAAAATCGTGATCGTTATCGGTGCAGGTTACAAAAAGCTACCGATCAAAGCTTACATTGTTGGTCTACGCTAATTTATCGTCAAAGCACAGTCGAATTAATTAATACCTCATTTACTTACTTTCTATTCAATTAGATTTAATCTGCAGCCGAAACTCGAGCAGAGGGACAGATAGAGAGAGAGAGAGAGAGAGAGAGAGGGAGTCACACGTATACATAAATTATTATTTATGTAACCGCGAATGATTATACTCGAGCGCGCACTATGAATTCATTCATTTCCTATCGAGAGAGCGCGTGCAACAATAAATCAAATTACAATTTCAGCCAAGGCTGTATGCGATTTGACTTACGTAAATAATGAGCGCAAAAGAGACACGCAATATGTCTTGGTGAATTAATTTCCCCCCCGCCGAAATTGCGCTCTCGCGCCGTTTAAGCCCGGCCTATTATTATTATCATTGTAATGCTTAGAGCCGGCTTTGGAATCATGCAAAACGCAACAATTTTTACTCGAGCCGCTCCGCAGCTGGTTATCTCGTTATTAAAACAATTTCGTACCATCACGATCTGCGCAGGTTTATTATTTGCACGCAATTAAGTCCCAAACGCACTCGCGTTGGCGCCCATTACACGTCTAATAGTTCTTAATCGTCGAGCAGTTTATAAAATATTTTTTCGAGAAAGAAAAACCTTCCTCTACATATATATCTATAGGTATATCTTCATAAAGCATCATCTTTCCGAGGTGCTTGCATCAGATCGGCATGTATAACGCAGAGTAGCCCTTCTATTGCGACTGCACGTACCGGAGACGCAACCGTGCATCGTATATAAAAATGAGTCGAAGCTTTATTGAACCGCGCTTACTACATCGATTCGTCCAGTCGTAAATATCGAAGAGAAAGAGTGTGCGCTGCGAGTCTCGAGCCACACTTTTGTTTTTGTCCAAAGGGAATATGAATCGCCTCGGCGATATTTATTAGTGATCAAACGGCTCGGCGCACACGTCGCCCGCCCGAAGCTCTCATAAAACTCAAATCCAATTCATTTATCCGCGACTGTTATTGGCTAATTAACATTTATTATCGGCTCCGTACGCGTATATATCGACACGCAATAACCTTACCCGTATTACACCGCTTCTCTCTCTTTTTTTTTTCCTTGCCTCTCCTGCTTCTTTGGAGTAACTGGCATTTGGGCAATCGTAAATTCGAGTCAACCCAGAAGGAGCTGTGTAGTCGCGCGCGCGCGCCGCAAAAAACTACCCCCGCTGGAAGACGACGCTAATTGGCCGCGGTATATACATATATATATGTATACACGCGGGTTATAGCGGGACTCCTTCTTGTATAGCCGTGCGCGTACGCGAGTGTCTGTTTTACCTTGTTTCGTGTCTACAGCTCGACTGCTGCGCGCGGACCATTAAGGAGATGGAAAAGTTTATATATGGTCAAGCGTGCAGTCGAATCAAAGTGGGATATATATATATATAAGAGTCGATTTTTCGAAATTTCGCAAGCCCCCGCAGCAGCTCCTGTAACGATGGCCTTTTTATATTCGATCGGCGTTCGTTGCTGCTGCTGCTGCTGCTGCTATTGCTGCTGACGCGGCCACAGCCTCATTGTGAGCCGCCTGGCTCCAATTTATGGCTTACTTTGCTTGCTACCAAAACGAGCTCTTATAGCGATGCACGCGTGATTATTTGATTGATCCGATATGAGTTAGACGCGGAAAGTTTGATGATGACTATCTTAAGTATTTTTGGTCTGCGCCAGCTCGAGGAAATGAAACGGTAAATTTTCACGTATATTTAGTGCAATTATTGGCTGAAATTAATGTTTTACGCGCACACGCTACTTAATCTTGAAATGAAATAATGTCATTAAACTATTCATTTAGTTTGATTCCATTCATTCGTGTAACTAGTTAAGATAACATTTTATCATTTATAATTATAACTACTGTTTTACTTGACTCTGGAGAATTAAACAAACATCAAATTAATCTGCTGCGCCTTAAATTTCAAAAAATTTATAAGCTCACCTGCGTAATAATTGATACATAAAACTCTATCCATACTTGTTTTTACGTAAACTGTGATGTAATGATACGATTATTATAATGCAGTAAACCACGTGTGTCTTTTCTCGATCAAATTATATATCATTATATATTACATTATTGCACTAGTAGCCAACGCGTATAATTTCTGGAGCAATTCATTCGTATATTCAGTGACAATCCGATGATTCGACACGGACTCGTTATCGCGTATTCAATAATATTATATTGCCCGAATACCAACCGAGATTCATCGGCCACCATGGCCAATCTGCGAAACAAAAAAAAGATCATTCACGCGAGTCGCGATAAGCGAGCGCACACGGTCCATTTAAAAACTATAATTTTCAGGTCTCGATATACGGGAAGGTCTTCATTCCGATCGTCCAATACCACTGGAGAATTTCAATTTGAATACCCGGGGACTCCCCCCCCCCCCCGTAGGTACCCCTCCCCAAAATAATCAGACATTGTTCTTTTCTGCGTTTGAGATTATCAATTAGCGATAAACTTAATTTATAGCTTTGAAGCGGTTTTCGCTGAAAGGGGGCGTGTTGAATTGTATATATATTCAGGGAAAAATATATACATATATACAAGCGTGTGTGTGAATATACGTAACATTGTGTTGCAGCCTCCTTAAATCAGCGGATCTCAGCGGTGGTACGACGCGGGTAGAGAGAGTCGAATGTTAAACTCCGGCATATACTCGCAATCGTTTTTCACGTTCACGGATACATGCATTACTCGGGCTTCCCGTCTGTGTGTGCGTAATATCTCGCGCGCAATTGCGTAAACTCGAGCGAGAGAAGATCGCGCTCGGAGACTTCTCTCTCCCTCTCTCTCTCTCTCTCTCTCTCTCTCTCGCACGCTCTCTTTACGGCCGCGCAAGCAGGCACGCAAGTAAGTTTCGATGATACTGAAGCGCCAGACATTTTCACTTTAATTGCCGGGAGTCTATGTTAAGCGCAGCTTTTAATTGGCCCATTAAAGTCACGTCGTTATGCCATTTTTTTGCCTTTACCTCCCTTGATCCTTTATATTTTTCCTCTCTTTTTCGGGCCTCCTACCTTTCTCTCTCTCTCTCTTTTTGCGCGCACGCGCACGTGTAAGTTATGTGTGCCAGTTGAGACTTGGCATCGACGATGAGAGAGTAAACGACTAAATGGGTAATTTGGTAAAACGATTCCGTGTAGGGCTTCAGTCTCTTTTTTCTCCTCTTTTGTCTCCCTCTCTCTCTCTCTCTCTCTCTTGTCCCATTGAATTCGAATACGCACGCACGAGGAGAGGGAGGCGAGAGAGTTTTCGTCGTAAAAATTGCTTGAACGATGATTGTATTATGCAAATTTCGGTGAAAATGGCTATATTAGCGAAGAATTTCCGCAACCTTCTCTTATTAGTCCCGTTCGTTGATTAATTAAGTCATGATTAATTGTGAATCGTGGAATTCAGAAGTCGTTGCCTACTTCGTGGAATGGGTCTGAAAAGAAAGTATATTGTATAGAGGCTCGCCGCAACAAAGTCGAGGATTTATACGGTGTTTTTTGTGGTCAAATTGGATGTGCAGATCATTTTCATGCCAATCAAATTTTCGAGCGATTAGCGAACCTTTTTCGCCACTGTACAATGTTTGTGGGTATTACAAGCGAGTTTTTTTCTTTGTTTTATAAAGAGGCCAACAGATTTTTAACTGTTCAAAATAACGGGCATAAAACTGGCTATTCCACTTAAGGCCAGTTTTTAGTCACTCGTCGATCTAATTTCTACCGGACCTTATAAGCTGTGTAATAATTACGAGCTTAATATTTACTCCATGTTACTGTTATTATTAAAGAAATAGCTGTGCACTTAAGGAAATAATTCAACTTTCTCCACGACATTGAATCTTTATATTAAAACTGCATTGGCTTTTTCCTGTACATCAAGTTAACTTATTTTAACAACTGATCATTGCTAATTAACCTAAATATGGAAAATCTCCATTTGATTAATATTAATACGAACATCAAATTTTTGTCGTTTAATTCTATATTTTTTAATTATCAAATTAGATTGTAAATAAATTAAGAATTTGAAATAAAAATTATTAATTATTCCATAAAGTATTACGCTTCGAATCAAAAAGTTACTTTGATGTAAAAAACAAAAAAAAACATTTAAAACTAGCTACACGCATGTTGAGCAAACACGATTCCTTCTCTATATAAGTAACAAGAAAAATGAAAAACATCGAAAAGCTACTGCCGCACCGGGACTCGTTCGCGCGCAGTTTCTCGTGCGGAAAACCAACTCACTAACGAATCGTCGAAAACGAAAGTCCGAAGGCTAAGTTTGTATATATATATATATATCGTCCGCGTGCAGATTTGCGTAACGGAAGCGCATTCCTCATCGCGAGGGAATGAAAAGTCTCTTTCTCTCTCTCTCAATCTCTCGAGGTGGTCTGCGCTTAATTATATGCGAGTAATCCGCATTACCCGGTCTTTTTACCTTCCTCACCTTTTCCTTCCTTCCTTCCTTCCTTTTCTCGCGGATCACCCCGGTAATAAGCCAGTATACACACTTCGTAGCTGGATGTTTAATTGGGCGCAATTTCAAGTTAGGCCGCGAATTATAAAGGAGAGACTTCTTCGTCGCTCTATATACACTTTCTAATTGGCCGCTCCGTCGAAAAATTTGTCGCGCGCGCACCTCGTCTTATTGTTGGCAATAAAGAGAGAGAGAGAGAGAGAGAGAGAGAAAAGAAGAAGAGCACCAGCAGAAAATAAAAGCAAAGCGAAGGCAGCTCGAGAGAACTACAGTTAACGCCACAACGAAATCGATCGGTCGATTTTTTCAGAAGAACCTGGAAGAAGTTGACATTTCCGCTCCTATATACCTATGTATACTTTATTTAGACTTTAATTTCGTCCATTTATTCCTTTTTCAGAATCTATATTAAAATATCTCTGCCATTGTTCCAGCCTTCTGTTTGTTTCAATGAATGAATGGGCAGACATCTGTTTATAAGATGTGTTGAGAAACTTTTTTTTAGCACATCAGAGAAATGTTCGACAAACACAAAGATAAATAGTTTATCTTTGTGCCGCATAAGAAAACGTTGTATACACAAACGCAAGTTGATTTCCATCGACAAGCGGCAAAAGAATCATCGGCATCAATTCGGCGCCTCGATAAATAACGTTATCTCTTTAAAACTATCCTTCCGAGGCGTCCGCGCAGATGT
This sequence comes from Megastigmus dorsalis, assembly GCA_900490025.1. NCBI lineage: Eukaryota > Metazoa > Arthropoda > Insecta > Hymenoptera > Megastigmidae > Megastigmus > Megastigmus dorsalis. The sequence goes on from UELU01125437.1 coordinate 19,770, forward strand.
TTGGCAACATCGTGTACGCGCCTGCGCCAAACAGTTTATACTTATGCCATCGATGCATTTCAAACATTTTATAAACATACAAGGCTCTCCTTCCGCGAGTAGTCTCGTCCGCGCTCTTATCGGCTAACAATATCGAAACGTCCTTAAGAGGCCGCGCGCGTGCATTCAGCGCTCCAATAGACGCGTCGGTGGTACCTATACAACTGCTCTTCCATTGCTTTTCGGACGCGCGTGTATAATTCGTTTTGAATTTTCGCAACTGTATACTATCCGCGTGCATGCGCAGTACACAAACGAGTTGCGCTCTCGGTTCGGTGTGCCAATCGATTTGGTTCGATCTCTTGCGATGTGCTGTAGCGCGAGGATGTTTTCAAAGAGAGAGAGAGAGAGAGAGAGAGATCAAAGCATGCTTTTATATTAGCTGATCGACAAGAGCCATAGCCAGGCTCCGATAGGCCAATTTCCTTTTCTCTCCCGTCAGCGCTGTATATCGAGGTGAGCGAGCGAGAGAGAGAGAGAGAAGGAGAGTTTGTTGTATGCGTTTTTTTTGCGATCGCGACCGTTGATGTACAGCCGAGAGAGCGCACGAGAAACTTTTTTTTGAATAATCAAATTGTCCCGACGCAATAGCTCGCGTATATATACCGCAAATGCTTTACTTTCTACGGTGCGACGAGAGGCTCATTATTTTATGCCGCTCAAACGACTGGGGAACATTTTTCAGGATCGCTTTTAAATGGAACTGAAGCGATAATGGGCGAGTTTTTTTTTTATTGCGTGTACAGCTGGAGCGTGAAACAGTGAAAAAATATAAAGGAATAGCAGCTTTGAAAATTGAAAAAGAAATTCAAAAGCAGTGTTTCAATTAAAGAATGTAAGAAATCATGATACGAATGGGATTAGAAAAACCAATTTAACTGTAACTAACAAAAGGATTTAACGATGTATATATTAAATTTTTATTGGTTTGATGTAGATTTATTGAGTTGCAGCATTATTTAACCCTATATGGTAACACTTCCCTAAAATCAAAAAATGGTCACATTGGGTATTAAACACCTAGTTTGTTACGAAACATTATGCAAAAGTATCCGTTTGGTCAAGTGCGCATATCAGATATTTGTTTCTTAATCGATTTATGTCCGAAAAAATTTGTTATTATCCTTCGACTGATCGGAAAATAGTTTTTGGATAATCATGCAATGGTGAACTTTGGCGACAACTGACTAAGTCATCAATATGGTTAATTTTATTAAAACTCTTAAGTGCTTGCCTAAGAAATGACGATACGCAATTAGTGACCTACATACTTTGATTTGCTCTTTGAATACATTAAAGTGTATTGTTATTTGGGTTATTTTTAATAATACGTTTTTTTATGAATTATACAATGAAAAATCACTTTGGTTGTGAGATCCAAAGCTTTGGTTACCACAACTAAAGTGTATGGACAAATATCAGCCTTCCAAAGCTTAGGTTATTCCAAAGCATACATGCTCGGTTTAATTTTTGCTTGCGGACCATTCATTAAATTTTGACCATTAACCAAATATGTCACTTTTTGAGGTGACATATTTTTCGCGATGGTGAAAATATAAGGCACTTCCTTGGAACGGTCGTGCCCAAAAAATTAAAAATTATATTCTTGCACTTCATGTCATTTTTTTTATTTATGAATTACAACATGTTCTAACTTTTGAGGTTTGAAAATAATATTAAGAAGAACAGAATTTACTTTAAAATATCAAATCCTTTATATATAAGATCTGAAAAAATTTTATTTGCACGTAATGATTTGTTTAATAATCTATTCAAATCATAACATACAAATAAATTTATATACTCATTACATTAAATCAATTTGGATCTTACAACCATTCACTTTTGTTCTCACATTCAAAGCTGACGGTCAGTACGAAATAATTTTCTTTAGCTCTCACAACCTTTTCGAATAGATGCTACAACCAAAGCCATTAGTGGTCGTGGTTTGGTTATGGTGTCCAAAGCTTTGGTTGTAGCATCCATTCGAAACCTTACAACTAAATTTTGGTTGCCACAACCAAAGCTTTTTTTTCGTGTAAATGATATACATAAAATTTATAGTCATAACACTCATAACTCTCATAACTCATGTATATTGCCGTCTAATCGCAGACAAAGGAATTTCTCCAAATGACGACGAAGGTAAAAGAAAATTAATGAATCTATCAAGCGTGCAGGATACAATTTTTTTTTAATGAACTGTCCAAAATTTTTTTTTCTGATACTGTTCATGAATTAACTTGGCTAAAAATCAACGGACAACTGTACAGAAAAGGTACGGTTGTAATATTGAACGTAGTGGGTGAAGGCGATGTTCTACCAATTTTTGGAACAATAAATACTGTATTGAATATCGGCGCTTATGAAGTAAAAGAAATAAACGATCGTGAAACTTTTCCAGTTAACAATTTAATAACTTCATTCCCTGCAATTGTACACCGGCTAACTGATAAGTTATTTGTTACGCTTCGACATTCATTGTAATTTGGTTTCGAAAATAAAAATAATTTTGGTTATTTGTAATATGTTGTAAATTATTACTACGATTGCCCGTAGATTATTTATATAATTAAAAGCTACAATATTTGAAGTTTTAGATATCATAAGTAAAGCCTGGAATGTTAGAACCAAAGCAAATGGCTGTCATAGCGAGATTGTCAAATATACTTTGGATCTCACAACTAAAGCTTTGGAAGGCTGGTATTTGTCAGTTCACTTTAGTTGTGGTGACCAAAGCTTTGGATCTCACAACCAAAGTGTTTTTTCAGTGCATATATATAAATTTATTGTTTTATTTTTAGGTTATTTTTAAAAATACGTTTGTTGTATATATATATAAGTAATATGTAATTTATAAAAAATGTATTTTTAAAAATAACCCAACAAGAACATAATAAGTTTTATATATATATATGTTTAGAATAAATTCAATATGTTTATGAAGAAGGTAAATACGAATGATATGGCTGTGTTACAATAAATCGCTATATATAGTAAATTTTTTGCGTTTTATTTCACAAAGTTTTTTACATTTCCCTAACATACATTTTTATTTTTACTTCAATTCAGTTTCATTTGCTATACGTTATTTACCTGAAACAGAACTTCGGTTCAATATGCTTGCGATAAAGCAAGAGTGAATGGAAGAGGTCGCCAGCTCTCGGATTCTCAAACTGTGACCGCAGCGCTCTGTAGTAGGTAAACGTACCGACAACAGATAAAGCTGCCTTACTACCTGCAGCTGTACTTTATATTATATACCATCATCCACGGTTGTCCGTTGGTAAAGAGATTCTTTGCCTTATCTCTGAAAATACGAAAGCTAGAAAACAAGACATCAGGCAACAACAATTTGCATAACATAGAAACTCGATCTAAGCCTTATGCTAATCGGAGAATCGATATCTCTCATTGGGACCAAAAGAAAAACCGTCACTGCATATACTGAAACGCAACGCGCGCGAAAAGAAGACAAGGAAGGCAAAAAAGACTCGCTCGCAGAAAGATACAGCTGAACTTTCCACAATCAATCGCAATAGGTAGCGCAAAAGTGACAGACGAGCTGGAGCACGGGCCTCGAAAGTCGCGCCGAAGGTGTATAGGTATACAGATACATCGTTCAGGGCGTGGTCAGTTGATTATAATGGGATTAGTACGAGGCTGGCCGCTAGCTGGCGTGAAATCGATTAATACAGATGCGCGCCGCGGCAAGCTTTTGTACGCGTGCATTAAATTCGTGCGTCCCATTCAATTCGGCTTTTGTCCGGGATATGTGTATACATATATAGGTACACACATGTGCCGATGTAAATGACACATATTGCCGCGCTTATTTCCATTGAGAACGCGATGTCCAAGGCGCTTTGATTCAATTTCGGTTATTAGAAAACGTTTAGATCGATTGCGCTTTAGAATAGCGCGGTTTATGAATGTAATTGTTGATCGATTGACTAGGATATTTCCAAAGCGTTTGAGCGCATTAAGTCTTCATTCGTTTTGAATTATTTATTATTCGATCTTCATTTTCGCCTAGTTAAATTGTTAAATACGTTCTTCAAATCGTCTCATCAGAAAGACTGACATTTTACCATTAAATAATTTGATGCAATATTACTTTATCGCATAAGCTCGAAATAAATTCAGTTATACTCCGGTTCGCTGTATTTCTCAAAGATATTTCCTAGGGCATCGGAGTAGAGACGGGCGCAAACAACTGCCATATCAATTGACATTGCAGGCGATTCCGATCAGTGCTAGATTAGCGGAAGCAGCGCTGCGTCGACGGATCCGGTGACGAAAAATTATCCTCGTTCACAGTCGGGGAGGATTCGTCGAGGTACACGCGCTCAAATTACTCGTTGATGAAGCTACACAGCGAGAGACACTCGATTATCAGGCGATTTGGGTCGCATTTTTTGGGGCTCGTTAGCGCGCGTCTCCCCGCACGTTTTTTTCGGTATTCTTTCGGCTTCCAGGCGAGATATTCCGTGCGGGAAGACTCTCGCGAGACAAATGAAATTATGCAGTCGCGATGCCTGGCGATTACGCGCTGCTCTACGGCTTAATTAGTGACGCGAACGCGAGCTTTCTTTATTTTCTCTGCCGCCCCCCCTTTTTTTGTTACTTTCAAGCCAACACCCGTTAATTAAAGCCTAAATACGTAATAGCTCTGACTCGTTATTATACATGATGCTCTTGCCGAGTCGAAGCTCGCTAATGAATAATTTTTTGACCTAAAATAATAATTTCAACGCGCAGATGTATTGTTCTCAGCTGTATCTCAATACTTCATTGCACTTATGCTTGGTGAAAAATTAATTAGTTGTTGTACATGGTGTCTAAAGTATTATTGTCAGGTTAGACAGAACATCGTCGAGAGCTTTCTGTACATTACTTTTTGAATTTCTAAACAGACAAGCGTATATTTCTGGAATAATATTAAATTAATATCACCTGTTCCCTGTCATGCACAATCGTTGGAATTTTCTTTTAAATTCATTTCCAACCAGTCACATGCGCTTTTATTGAAATTAATAATTTATCCGTTAGCTGTGCGAATCCTTCTAGGCCAAGAGTTCTGTATTTTATTTTTAAAGTAAAAATATATATCTGATTATTTTAATGTAAAGTGCGAACCGCGAGTATACGTAAAGTATTTGATCAAAGGAATATTTTAGACAGCATGTACAAAAATTATAGATATTATATTACGCAGTGGTTGTAGTGCGCAGTATATTCATTGATATTTTTTCGCGTGCTAATTTAATGTCGCGGCAAACATTACTATCCGATGCCGTAAATCAGAACATGCGCTAATTAGAGTGCATTGTATCGTTTGTACGTGAGACGAGATACGTTGACTCTTAAAGAGAGTTACGATCGCGCTTATCCAACTTACCCCTATAGTTATAACTATAGCCCAGATCTCTCCTATCGATCATACCTCCTCCCCCCCCTCCCTTAAGTCATTTCATTGTACGCATTTCGTTTGAAAGTAGGTTTTCAGCAAAACGACAGCAACAAAAAGTGGAGAGACCTAGAGAGAGGTTAAAATAGTTCTATCACTTTTCTACATATTTCGTCGGTAAGTTGCGCGCAGCTTTTAAAAAGTTGGAGCAGCACAAAGTACATACCCATTAACTGCCATCTGATTGCAATTACTCGACTGCGCCTCCTTTGTGTCGAACCTCCGTCCATGGCTGGAAATTCCAAGCGCTCGGCACCTTTGAAACAAAAAGTACACGTTAATTCAATAATCCTCTTTAAAAGAGCGAAAGAGAGAGTGAGAGAGAGAGAGAGGGAGAGAGAGAGAACCTCATACGCGCCACGTCAAAAGCTCGCGACTTTGCTTCTCTCGGACGCGAAATCCATTATATTGAAAATCCAATAGACCATAAAAAAAAAACTAGGTTCTATTGCCGACTTCCGAGAATGTCGAAAAATTTAGTGCTGAAGAGGGTCGTAAAATTTTTTACACTATTTGATGCACGCGAGTGTCCATCTTGATGCTGTGAGTTACAGCTCGGAAAAAAAAGTACTATTTGATAGTAAGGAGACAAGGTATCGTACTGATCCACTCTGCAATTGTCTCAAGCACAAGTGCTTTTTATTACTCCTTATACGTGTATATTATCCTCGTTTTTTTTTCAAAGATATGAAATACAGTAACATTTCGAACATAAAACCAGGTTACAATGTTTAATTAAATTCATGAAGAATATTATTACAAAGGATTTGAATTATAGTCACATTCACAGCCAACATTTTGAGCGCATACTACCGATTCTATAAAATTATTCAGATCTATAAATTTATAACAGTAAATCTTTCTGGAATTTTTTACGACTGGAATAAAATATAATGTGCCAATGTAAAAGTCTTCTTGGATTCTCGCAGATGATTAATTCCCTTTATTTCCAACTAAATAAATTATAGAAAAAAGCTACATCTTTTCATAAAAATGGAATATGATAATAAAAGTATATTATAATGAAATTGTGCTTTTCTTTTCAAATAAAGTAATGTTTTAAGGGCACGAAGCATCGCTGCCTTTCCTAGATAAAAAGTTGATCGAAATTTGCATAATCGCAAATCGAGTGTTTCTTTTAGCTGATCCTTAAAAAAAAACTGATAACAACGACATCGTCTTGAACAATTCCATTTAACTTTCTTATTTAGCCGTGTTGAATATCTAAAGACCAAGTTCCGACAATATTACAACAAAGCTAGAGAAAAAATAAAGTCTGAAAATGAAGATTAACAAAACACTACGTTCCTAGAAATTTCTATATAATAAATTTATTTAGTTTGCAAATAAAGTTTGTACCGTTCACAGTAAAGCTCACCTCAAACATACTTAAACGTAAAAACACGAGGCTTGGCACAGTAAAGCACATATAAAATCTAAATCCCAGCCACGCTCGAGTAGCATAGCTACAGCCGATAGGTATACAAGGTATTCGCGTGCAAGGCCGGGTACGTGTCATTACGCTTCGATCGGTTCGGGAGCCGATGTGCGACGCCAGCCGCCCGCCTGCCAGTGCACGCGTGTACAAGCGGCCCCGCACTCACGAAAATCACGCTGCGCCTGATGGTCCACAACGTATATACACATCGCGCATACCTACACATCCATCACTCTCTTCGTATCCGCGCGCGTAATCGGTGCAGTTCAGCCTCTACCCAACCACCCCCCCCGTTTCCCACGGCCCTCCTCGTTTCAAGTCATCGGGCACAAGTTGACAGGGAGACGTTACAGCCTTCGATTACGACAATTATCCGCTCGTCGACTAGACGAAATTTTTCTCGCGAACAAAAAAAGACTCGGCTCGCGCAAGCGCGCCTAAGAGATCGAACGGCTTTAACGACTCTGTCAGTCGCAAGGTATACACGTGCGTTGTGTATATGCAGTGGCTTTGTTGCTCTCTTCCCATCGCTCGCGCTCGCGCGGAGGAAGGGGAAAACTATTTCGAACGTTGTTTTATTGCATATATAGGCAAATTATACGCGAGATCCAGTCTGCCGCTGAAGGCTTTTTAATTCGGTGCGCGCGCGCACGCGTCGGGGGGCTATTGAAACTAACGCGAGAACGAACACACGCCGTCGTCGCCGTGGCGAGAGATTGATTCATTAAAAATATGCGCTCGGTGGCCCGATCTCTCTCTCTCTCTCTCTCTCTCTTTCTATTTCTCGTATATATATTCGCGAAAGAAAATACTGCAGTTCGGATCGAGAGATGGTTTATTATTAAACTTTCCCTCGTTCTTTTTTTGCCATTTTGTTTACGAGCGAATTCCAAGTCGTCCGGTTTGCGTCTGATGGAAATTGGAACTGCTTTGGATATATATACATATATATGGCTCGAGTTTATTTTCGACATTAGCGCACTTACTTCAGGGAAATGTATTTTTGGGGACTGCTAGAGCTGTCGAGTGCTATGAAAATCGTCAATTATTCCGGGCAGAAAAATAACGTTTTTTTTTCTATCGCGTATAAATAATGAACTACTCCGAATTCTATTTCTGTAGAAATTGATTTGCGCGCAGCTTCCTCAAAATTGACCTTTCACCCGAGTTTCGTTTTATACGTCGTAATTAATTAAAAATCGTAAACTTGGGTTCAAAACGAACTTAGTCAGATGTAAATTCCAAGCCAGAAGTAAAAGGTATTCGATAGAGGATAATCTCGACAGGATATCCTTGGATGTCCTTCGGTGTTACTCGATATCGGGTATATTCGACCTGGAAGCGAACCAATCGGATCTCTCCGGTCGGGTATAGAGTGAGTCTGCAATGGTCCGTATCTTCTCCCTCTCTCTATCTCTAGCAAAGCCGGTCTGTCATTGGCATCGTCGCACTAAGTGACAGCTAGAACTTGGGCTATGGTCGCGTCTTAAGCGAGCGCGTATAGCGATGAGCAGCCGTCACTCGCGTGGCGTCGCCAATGTCGGACGAACCACCGAATCCACGCACTATAGGCGCCTACCCCGAGAGTCGGACTGATTCTTCGAAAGTACCACGCAGTCAAAATTCTTTTGTCTTCGCTGTATAACTTTTCATCGACCGAACCATCATATATATCTCTACGTTTACTTGCTTTTCACAGAAGCAAAAACTGAGGCTTTGTAAATTTGCATTTTTACACTGTCGCAAATGAATTGCGCATCGTCGATCGAACGCCCAATAACTTCTCTCGAAAGTCTACTATATACAGCAGTCGCTCGGCGCCCGTTGGCTAATCGTTTAATTCGCAGCGAGCTGGTCCTCCAAATCCACCATCCTGCAACAATCACCTATTCGCGCCGCTCATTAAACGATAAACGCGCACGCGGACTGTGGGCGCAGAGAGAGAGAGAGAGAGAGAGAGAGAGAGAGAGATGGTATACCGTCAAATTCAGCTTCATATACACGTCCATCGCTTGGGAGATGTATATCGGTACCGAAGCACCGAAGCAATAGCCCACAAAATCGCGGACAAAGTCACTCGACACCGTTGCAGGAAAGAATTTAATCCCTCTTCCCCTGCAGCCGATGTGCACGTAACACGATCGAAATCATTAGTGACCGGCGTGGCGGCGCGAAAGCATCCGACACCTCTGAAACGAGGACGGCGAAAGGAAAGCTCTTTACGGATAGTTTCAATCACGCTGCATTATACAACAACAGGATAATTTTATACCGGGCGCGGAGAAACTTTAAAAAATTACTGTCATTAGGAATAATGGAACATCCCACGGATGCGTCACACCTCCCTATTCTCTCTTTCTCTCTCTCTCTCTCTCTCTCTCTCTCTCTCTCTCTCTCTCTTTCTACGTTTCTTCTATTCCCCGGTGAAGAAAAAGGTAAAAAGGACTCGACACATTTTTGATATTTTCATAACGGCTGCCCATTCATCACGTCACACACTCACAGTGAGAGAGAGAGAGAGAGAGAGAGAGAGAGAGAGAGAGCAAAGGCAGCGCGTCACACAATGCAGCGTGCAGCAAGGTACGGGAGCAGTGGTGTGCCCGCGCCCCTTGTTTGTCATCGGGAAAAGGACATAATGTGATTTAAAAGCCCTCCTCGAAAAATCCCTCCATTGTCGAGAGAGACTCGCTCGCGAGCAATCATCATCATCGTCATCGTCCTTCTCACTCTCACGCTCGAGGCTTTATAGTCCATAGAGTGTGTGTGTGTGTGCGTTTCTTCTTATAAGGTGAAGGCTCCGAGCGAGAGATATCCGGAGGTGATCCTCGGAATCCTCTCGAGTTTCGGCATCTGGATGCGCAAGCGCAAGAGAGAGAGAGAGAGAGAGAGAGAGAGAGTATAGAGGCCCTTAATGGAATTAGAACGTAGCGTCGGTGCAGCTGGAATTCGATGAGGGGCTAGTGGCTGCGAGAACGAGCGCATGAAATTCGACAGGATGATGATTATTTCTCTCTCTCTCTCTCTCTCTCTCTCTGCGCTCCCTACTTTTGTGCGCGAGCGTGTGTGGAGTGTAATCTTGCGAGGAAACTCTCTCGGAGGAACCCATTGAATATAATCTTGCTGCGCGGAAGGGCTGAGCGAGGAGGATGCTAATAAGTCGTGGGGAAGGGGAGGGAAAGAAAGAGAGAGAGAGAGAGACGAGAGAGACGAGAGAGAGTGAGAGAGCTAGGACAAAGGGAAGAGTCTGCGTAGCGAGGCGAAACGACGTTTTGCGAGCTTTTACCTATTATATATGCGGTAATCGTACAATTGTTTTTAAGCGGTTTACACATGTATCAATGCGTGATTCGTGGAAATGGAGAGTAACGAATTAACGTTTATTCCGCGCACGAGAAATTGGGTCAATTTTTATATACTGTATATATTATATGTCAAAGGCTTCTGTGGTGTATATGTATATTTTAAAGCTGCGTGACATTGCGAGCACATGCGAGGGAGTATTACATGCTCGGTAATATTATGCGGCTCTCCAGTAGGCTGCATCCACTTTAATTCTCGTTTGAATGAAAAACAGAAGAAAAAGGAGGCTCTCGTAAGACCCGCCCCTTTTTTCACACACAGCCTTGGCGTAGCATGAAATTAAAAAAATCACGCGAGCCCCTAATTAATAACATTAAAACGGATTTTAGAGAGAAAAAATAAGAAGCGAGCGGCATTAACGATTCGCTTATATCAGCTTGTTCGCTAATTTAGCCTCGTGAAATTCATTTAATTTTGTTCAGACGCAATTAAAGTGAACTCTCAATTAACGAAGGATCCTCGAGATTCGAGTACCTATCTAATTCTTTTGGACAATTTATTCGATCGCATAAATCTTTCTGCCTCGTTCGTTCGCGCATTTTATTGAGATGATAGAACAGAGTTCTCAACGACTGTTCTTCGCGACAAACAAAATAACTAAGGGAAAAGAGATTTTATCATCCCGTCGATCGTAAAACGCAATAATGCATTTGCATGAAGTCTCATCAGCCAGTGTGCAGGCACTTCATTGCAGCACTTGCTCTTTGAGCTTTTAACGTTATATAATGTTTGTTAATGCATATACCTTGTGTGTCGTTGAATATTCTGTAATAACAAAAGATCTAAAATAACGATTTTCCAACAAACCTTTAAAATAAGGCTAGTAAGAAAATGTACAGTGCATTATCCGATACCGCAGTCAAACGTATTTCTTTATTTGTTTGCAAATATTTCGTCGGCGCGCAGTTGGGTGCAAGTTTAATGCCTTTATTATTGTTTAGAGTTTAGGTAGCAACACACTTTGCTTTTATGCACTTAGTGTGTATACGTGGGAGGATGGGCGCTATGTGTATTTAGTTGCCGGAACTCAGCGATTTGGTTGGCGCCACTGAAACTTTGTGTCCCCCGCACACTGTTAGATGTGTTTGTGAATTTACGACAAAATTCAAAGCCAAATTGTACTACGCTTGTGGACCCGAGTATAATTAAGAATATCAACATTTTTCTACCGCTAGCTTTGAAGTGGTACGAGAACAAGTTTTCGTGACAACGTTTTCGGAGGTATACGTTTCGAAAGAACAGGAATTAAGACACGTTTTTTCAGTATACGAGTATATTATCTTCATGTTCCGCGTTAGAGAGAAAATCAACTTCTGTTTGGTTTATTTTCGTAAAGAATTTTTTTAGTTATCTTTTGTCATCCATGGAATTTTTACAGATTTATTAAAACTTTTCATTGAACAGACGCACAAAATTTAAAGAGCATTTTGTTCCGGAAACATGACTACCTAATTATAGTCTATTATTATCTGAATCTGAATCTGAATCTGACCTGAGGATTTGTCCATCGCATTATGATTTTGAGATATCTTAATATACATATTACAGGTATCCAGTGCTTGAGTTATTAAAATCAAAATAATATATTTAACGGAATTTTTAAATTACTGATAATACAGTTACTAACGAAAACGTTTTATAATTCATTATGAATAAAATTTAATTGACCGAGTCATAATTTGTAAATATTCACTTATATATTCTTGAAAGCGATATTACATTTATGAACATGTTTGATAATCTTTTTGAGCTCATAAAACTTTTCAGCTTTTCGTTATACATTTCCGTTCATACAGTTAATTCTGCTTTATCCATCTAAATAATCCCTCGTAAAATGTCATTTAAAATGTTGAGGAATGTAATTTTGCTCCAGTTACTCTGGGTTTTACTGGATCGGGCTAGAATAGTAACCGAATATTATCTATTATGCATGCGAAATTTAATAATGGATTCTTGACAGTCGGTAAATCCGTAATTCAGCCTCTTATAACGGAAAACTTCTGTTCTCGCAAAGGCAGAAAATATAGACAAGCACCTTTACTTATACCGAGACCTCGGCGTAACTCTTTTTTTTTTTGGTTTCAAAATTCAGCAAACTATACTTTTTAAAAGTTTACGAGCAAAGCTTTCACATAAAAACCCATAATTTTCCCAATAGCTTTTTCTTTTAATTAATGCCACGCGAGCCAGGTGCGCGACAGAGCCATTAAACTTTTATAGAATAAACAATATAAAAATAAAATCGAACGATAAAATTTTCGTATAATAGCGGGCTTTCGACCCACTCGGGAGGGGCGTTGTATAGCCGCAACAGCAAAGCTCGAATATAGAGCGAAAAATCCTCCTCCTCGATCTCCTCCTTTTTTCTCCCATTGGGAAGCGAAAAAAAGCGAGTGTTACCTAAACGCGAGGTATACACGTACAAGCCTTGTGGCTGATATACAGTCACGAGGCTGCAGCGCTGCAACCTCCTCCTCGAAAAAAGATCAGGTAAGATCCGCTTCTCTCTTACGCCTCTTCGACTTCTCTCTTTCGACTGCACACGCTCGAGAATCGCACGAGGTCATGAGGATCAAGGATAGTCGGGTCGTGTGTATACGACGTGGTGTAGTCCTCGTCCAGGAGCGTCTGTGTGTGTACGCTAGTGTGTAGGAGAGCATGAGGCACGTCGATGGAGCCGTGAAAATACCCGCAGAGCCCGCGAGGAATGTGCCTCTCTCTCTCTCTCTCTCTCTCTCTCTCTCTCTCTCTCTCGGCGATGCATCGGCTCTCTTGCTAAACTATACACACACACACATAATGTATATATATATATATATATGTATATACGTAAGAATTCCAAGTGGATATATATGTATATGTATAGAAGGGCCTGCTAAAGTACGTCTATTTCGCGCGCGAGTGGATTTTCGCGCTCCGACGATAATTAGTCGCGCCTCGATGCGATAGAAGGATCTCTATAGTCGAGCGGATCAATTAACCTGTATCGGTTTTTGCACTGTATATGTACCCGCTTCCCTATTTTTTTTACACGTGGAATTTCAATCGATCTATATATATATATATATATACGGGAGATCTGGCGTTCGGTGCAGATTTGTTTCTGCATGTTTTAGATGCTTTTTCGGGGAGTATAGAGAGTTAATTGGCTTCCGGAGCTGCCGCCGAGGGCAGACGGGGAGGCAAACACGGATGAATGATCGGCCAGACGCCGCAAAGTATTTTATTCGTGTACAGTTTTATCGGGATTGGGAAGAGTATGCAGGAAAAGAGAAAAGCTACATGTACAAAAATTTTGAAAGAATTCCAAGCTGTATTTTATTCGGTGCTCTGCGGCATATTGCAATTTGCATAATTAAGATACATAAATATATATTTTTCTGTAGTGTCGCGCATCGAGTATTACGTTATTTGTAAAAATTACAGACCATATTATACTTACCGTTATAACTGCACATTTGCAAAATTATAGTAATCCGCGAAACTATTAATATGAATATTCATAGAATTTAGTCGAGTTTATAGCATGCATATATCGTTATTATATAAATGAGAGATGGCTAGGATTGTTTGCTGGTGAACCACAGATATTTTCGTCAGAAATACGTATATAGTAAATTAAAAGGATCGTAAATGTAATTTATTGTCAGCTGGATCGATTTTATCATGCCGCACCAATGTAAACTGGCCGGGGTTCAATATCTTAGATGGAAAGTTTAAATTGATAGGACTTTGAAAACCAGGTCAATATCTGATCGGTCCGAGCACCACCAATTTGACCAGAAAATCTCCGTGTATATACACGGCAAACTTTATTAATTGAACATTTCTTTCGTACCCGCATCTTAACCTCCATATATAATATAACACGCAACAAGACATGGATAGATTGTACGATACTCGCACAGCGAACCACATGTGACTTGCCGAGGCACGCGAAGATCTTTATTTTTTTTTTATTACGCAATACGTGGCTTATATTACATACATACCTATACGCTCTTACACGGCGCGTATATAAATATTGGCGCAGGATTAAGCGGTTAAAATCGGATCCGCGCTCAAACGTTCTCTAACAACGGTTCAACGCTCCGCAATCATTCTGTACTAAGAATACGTGGAATGCTGATACGTGGAACACCGAGAATAGTTTCAGAAAAGCCCTCTGCGCCAGAGAGAGAGAGAGAGAGAGAGAGAGAGAGAGAGAGCCGAAGAATCGCACCAGCACAGGAATAATTATGGGACGAGCCCATCGTGGGACATAATACAGTGCCTCTCGACTCTCTACCCTGTTTATAAATAAACCTTCACCGCTTAAAATTTATCTCAATTAATCGGAGGGCCTATACCACTACGCACTCTTTATCGCGTTCAATTATAAATTTATATGAATTACATTCGTGTACCGTGTGTCTGTGCACGTTTGTGTGTGTGTGTGTGTGTGTGTGGAGCGCGGCCGCAGCGATATAATGTAAATGTGCATATACCGGGACATTAGACAATTATTATCAATTATTTATGGGCGAATTCGTGGGCGAATCGCCAATCGGATTGTAATTAAGCGAGCCGATCGGAGGCTGCGTCAAGAAAATATTTACATAATTCGATATAAATGTATTTTTTCCGATAATTATTATTATATAACGACGAATCTTCGTTTTAATTGTTGACCCTCGCCACAAATAGTCCACAATTATGCCGGTGCTCGTGAGCTGTTTGTCGAGTCAAATTTATCTATCCGTATATATAAAGCTCGTAATAACGAAAAGTCAGTTATTGACAATATTACAATTATATACTCTATAGCAAGGGGATTGAAGAAATTTGTTTTTCATTAAAAGGGGTTCACTTCTCGTTAAGGAAAATCCCTTTATCCAGTCTTAATTGTTTTGTACTTTTAATTAATAATCGGAGGCAGGATTATCGCTCCATATAGTACACCGAGCGGTTAGCAAATTGAGGAGAAAAAAAGGCGCATTTTGCCCTCGCAACACACAAAGAAAAAGGGAAAAATTTCATTCCAAGCGGAAGTCTGCGGATGCAAAAACAAAAGGAGAAGCTGCCACGTGAGAGAAAGAGATAGAGAGAACAGAGCACAGAGCTCGTAAACAAAAAATAAATCTACATAAGTGAAAGGAAAAACATCAAAAGCTCACCCTGCCTCCGTCTCTGCGCAAGACGCGAGTCGATCAAAAATAAAGAGAAAGAGAGAGAGAGAGAGAGAGAGAGAGAGAGAGATGGTTGGTAAGACCAAAATACATTATGATAAGCGGAGCGTATAGCCCCGTGGTAGCTCTTTCGTGTATGCGGCTGCAAAGCTCGGGGAATGGCGCAAGACGAAACAGTTTAGCGTGCGAGCTGGCAGGAAAAAGAGTATACAGAGAGGAAGAGACGAACGAGGAAAGAGAAAGAGAGATAGAGAGAGAGAGAGAGAGAGAGAGAATGGCCAGAAGCAACGACGGTGTATAGTGAAAGATATCTCGTTCCTCCTCCGCGTGGGCAACCGCGCTTATTTTTATCTCGTAATTTTGCGCATCCTTTGCTGCCCCCGTATACGCGACGCGCAGGTTTAAATAGCAAGTGGTGTATCTACTTTACAATTACCCTTGCGGCGTTTATAATACGCATATCTCGACCCTACCTTGCACAACCGCCAACTAATCAGATCCTTATACTTGCGTTTGTTTTTCCCTGTCGGATCCTTAGAATTGCCAGATTAAATCCGATATGATTAATTTCGAGACAGGGTGGGTGTGCGCCGCGTGTACCAGCGAGCAGCTTGTTCGCGCGAGATTTAAATAACAAATGATATATCTAATAATTTATGGTAGCGGTGCGCGAGCAGCCCCGCATGATGTCAACCACTCAGCGGTTGACCGCTGCGCCGTATATAGCGAAATTCACCTCTCTCTCGTGCGCGCGTTCGCTCCTGATATTTATACCGGACGCTTAATCAAATCTCGATTCATCTCCGCTACTGTTTATCGGATTTCCGCGATATAATTATAATCACTCCGAGGGTGTATCATTAGCTGCGGTAAATTTAGATCTTTTGTTGCGCGAGCTGCCTAAACATTGTTCCGCATATGCTTGTTTAGTATAACGGACGCTTCTGACTATATACGAAAATAAAGCTGGTTCGCGGTACTCTAGATCGCCAATGGCTCACGCGGTTTACCGAAAACGAATTTAGCGCCTAACGTAATTAACGATCAAACGAAGGTAACGATGTGTTTGAGAACTACGTAATATAGTATCTAATATGTTAGCGGATTATATGATAGAATTTTACTTTTGACGGACGTTTTGAAATTAACAAAAAATAATCGTTTTGACGGTTGAATAAAATTATATAGTTCAGAGCTAAATTCGTTCGTGGATTAACGCCAAACTGTAGTTACATTTAAGTTTCACTTCATTTTTTTTTTCAATTAAAAATATCCATGACACCAAACTCTAAATACTGTCAGCTTTCGAAATTTTGTTATGAATTTTTCATACATATACCTATTTCTGAACGAATAGTTCTGGATACAGGACGCCTTCAACGTATAGAATATCGCAAGATCGATTTTGAACTTAAAATAGGAAGTCGCTCTCATTTATTCTCTGAATATTGTAAAACGTCATTCGTCATTCTACATCCGTGGCAATATGAAAGGAATATGTTTGTAGTAAATTACATTAACATTTGACAGATTCCAAATGGGCTAGAAACTTACTATTAAGAATGCGTATAATATTAACATTTAAGATACACCTCAGCAATATAATTTTCTCTGAGTGCAGCAATCTAGGGAAAAATCTCTAAAACTGGCGGATCGAAACGAAAGCCCTGTAGTAGCGCACAGATCTCATCCTGATTTCAAGCGCGTCTCCCAACGCATCGAATCATGATCCAACTCCGATGAGCCACAATATACGTGTACCTAGACCCGCGCGCAAAAAGTCCAGCGCAGCTCTGGTCCACGTATAGTACGATTCCTTTCTTTTTTTTTTTTGTTGCCCCGATATAATCCCTAAAACGTGACTCTCGCATCCGCCGTAACCAATTTAGCCGGGCGGCCGACCACATCTGCCACTTCCAGATAAAAAATAAAAGAGAGAGAATGAAGGTACACACATACACACACACACATATGCATACACATATACGCGGCAAACGATACCAGCTCTCCCGAAGATAATAAGAATGAAAAAGAAATTAAGATACGCGAGAGAGAGAGAGAGAGAGAGAGAGAACGGTGCGCAGATCCCCGGCGTGCATGAAAAGCAAGAGATATAGGACCGAACGGAACACTCTTCCCCGTATGCATATACACATACACCGTATGTACACGTATATACACGCATTACGTCACGCACACATAGAGAGAGAGAGAGAGAGAGAGAGAGAGAGAGAGAGGCTACCCACTGGTCCCAGGGCTCCCTCATTAAGCCCGCGAGCGCATGCGAGCTCACGTACACTTCTTCGAGACACCTCCGGACACACGCTATATATACGCGAGCCACTAGTCCAGAATGGAATATGTTGTGTGCACACGGTGTATATAGGCGGGAATGGCCGGTAGCCCAGGCATTGGTCCTGCAATGCTCTGTTATATACCACCAAGGTTCCGTCTTAATGCCCATTCATTGTAACGTCGTCTGCACACAGCTTGTGTCCGCCGGCCCTGCTTCTATATACCACTGCCCCGTTTTCTTCCTGATCCACGCGCAGTTATTTCACCCCTATATATATATATATATATACATATATTTATGCAAAGGTTCGAGAGACCCTTATACTGGCTAAAGATCAATGCGATCGCGTATAATGGGAGCAGTAAAAAGCGCCGTCGGCAGATACATGTATGTGTGTTGTGTGTGTGTGTGTGTGTGTGTGTGTGTGTTTGACGGTAGACGGTTTTTCAGAGGGATACGTGACGCCCGTGACTAGCTGGCGGATCAGCGTATACGCGTATGATTTATAGAATCGTCTTGTGCCTCTCTCTCTCTCTCTCTCTCGCTCTCTTTTCGCTCGACTTCTTTCTTTCGCAGAAGCCGGCCCGAGTTATAACTTTGACCTTTATGGATCAGCTTCCTGCTGCGGATATATACGCGCGAGCGAGCGAGCGACGATATATCCGGTATGTATGAGAGCGGGAGAAATTTGTTATATGCTCGCACCACGAGTCGAGCGACGCGGAGGGGAAAGAGAGAGAGAGAGGGAGAGAGAGAGATAGAGATGATGCTTGACATGAAAAAGGCGTATATTAATTCCGCAGACACGAGACGCAAAGCTTTTTCCTATTACACACGGCGGGCCTTCCGAGCTTTCCTTTTTCATGCCATCCTATATACCGACGGTGTACGGTTGCGCTACAGCTCTCGACTCTCTCGGCTCTATACGTCTACAGGGCGCTTGTCGTGCGTTTGACGCGGCTGCTGCAGACTCTTACTCTCTCTCTCTCTCTCTCTCTCTCTCTCTCTCTATGTATATACACAGTCTCGTGTCGCAAGCCGATTACGTTCTGACGTTTTGTTTCTTTTGATGCCCCCCGCCGGATGCCAAGACGCGAATTATTCGTTTGCTGGATTCGCGCGCGCCGAGGGAGTTGTTGCTGCTGCGTTTGATGCGAGCGTAGGCGTCTCTCCCTTCGGCTGCATTAATTTTCCCCTAATCATGTTATTGTTGTGACAATTATGGTTTCTTGTCTAAAGTCTCCATTCGTTAGACTTTCTTCGTAAATACTGTGCATACACATTGAATCCTTTAAAATTTGTATTTTCAGTGTCAGTGCTGAAAATATCCAATTTCAAGCTACAAAGTGTGTGCAGCTCGAAATTTCATTGCTGGACACGGAGTACAACGGTATAGTCGCACTCTAAAAGATTAAGCCAGGGTTGATTGATACTTTTGTTTCTCCCAGCAATAACAATTTCGCTAATATACTACCGTACACACGCGCGCGCGCCTATACACAACCTCCACATATATATCCGTATATAAATATTTGATTTGCTAGCATGGGAAATATTTTGTGCAACTGCCAGTGGATGAAATACAATGGTCGATTAAAAATTGCCATACTTTTTAGGATTCGTCGAAAGTGTAATGGTCAGTCGCGTTTCTAAACACACCGGTTCATTACCTATACTTTATACATATATATAAAGTAAAGGCTCACACGCGCGGTGCATAACCTGCTTCGAGAAGCGCGTGATTTAGAACCGTGGATTTTTCATTACTATCGCCACGCGTATCATAAATTCCGACAGTGTACACAAACGTATGCGCATACTGTCGCAGCGGCTCGCGGGGAAACATGTTGTGCTCGCGGACAGTGAGAGAGAGATAGAGAGAGAGAGAGAGAGAGAGAGAGAGGAAAAAAGAATCTAATAACAATATTTTATTCCGCCTTTTTACTCATGTATAATATATGTATACGGTGGCCGCCGATTGATTATGTCTTATCTCGGCAGCTCGCGCGCAAATTATGCAATCTACGTCCCATTTCAGCGAGTCTCGGCACAGACTTTACGCAACGACCAACTGCCAGGCTCGTACAAGCCGCATAAAATTGTATTCCAATTCGAGATCCGTGCAAGGTGAAAAATAATCCAATATCCTGACCGACTGTGCAAAAGAGTCGCTGCTGGAGAACTGCAACCGTCGTGCTGTTAATAACGCGTTAGAGAGCCTATAGCGCGCGCACCCAAATGGAGCGTTTAGCGTTGATGAGCTCGTAAAATATTCATCAATTATGCGTGAGGTAGAGAGAGAGAGAGAGAGAGAGCGAGTGAGCTGCTGTTGCTGCACACTCGTGTACACAGTCGCACGCGCGCGCGCGCGCACCTAGAGGGTGTATATACACACATAAGGCGTTAATTTGATCATTCGCATTTCGAGGCACGAGTTGCACCGAAAATGCTACGGATATGAAATTTCCCGGGGCACGCGTCAGCCACAGGGAAGATGCACATAAACCGTCCGGCGTTATTGATGTTTTGACGCTGTTCTCGCTGCGCCCGCGTGTGCGTCTGTGTGTGTGCGCCCCGAAACTTTAGTGCTGCGTTTAACGCCGCCACAGCTCTACGAGGGGGCAAGAAGCTGCGGCACAGCATCCCGAAACGAGGGAAAAACACACGCGTATATGGTATACTTCCCCGTGTAGAGAGGCGATCTTTTGTCCCGATAACCCTCGCGCCCGTAAAAACCCCCCTCTCTCTCTCTCTCTCTCTCTCTCTCTCTCTCTCTGACATCTATCTCTCTTCTCTTGGAAATTTCCTTTTCAAACAAACACGTACACCGTCTCGTGCGCATTCATTCGGACTGCTGCTGCATCCTCCTATAGCGTTGCACAAGCGCTAAATACGTTCGTGCGTGCCCAACGTAAATTATAATTCCCTCTCACGTGCGGAGAGAGAGAGAGAGAGAGAGTCTGGTAGCTCTCGAAATTCCGGAAAAAAAAACGTGTATATATGCGAGGAGCTGCGGAGGGTCCATTAAAAGGCAGCTTATCAGTGGAAAAGTCTGTTTACAAAGGAATAATCGACTGCCGCTGCTGCTGCCGCTGCGGCTGCGTCTTCATAAAGAACCGCGGCGAAAGAGGTGGAGTCTTATAAAACACGAAAACCTCTCGGCGGTCCCATTAATAACGAATCAATAGGTCCGAGAAAGACGCTGCGGCGAGTCCGAGGCTTATCAAATCGTCCTCTCTCTCTCTCTACTCTTCCGAAGCGACCTTTTAAAAGTCGTTTTCTCTCCGGAGACTTCGTCTCGCGTTTCTCCTCGCTTCTTCGTAATAGTGGCCACGCGCTACGATTGTATATATACGCTCTATTCCATGTCGAGCTGATCAAGAGGATATGTTATTGTGGAATCGTGACATTTTCTGAACTAGTTCCGATTGGTTACCGGATAGGAATAAAAATTGGCGAATTCGTGGATCTGATGGTATTGGAAAAATTTGATACGGCTTATACCATTTTTCGCAAGAAACTTTGCAAGAAAGTTCATGAATAGTTTGTCTTCGAATTAGTTATTTTATGACAATAATATGTACTGGACAATGTTGTTGTATTAATCAGGAATTTATCCACATTCTACTGACAGCACTTGTAGAAGCCATTTCAGCAGTCTTTCAAAGATATAAACATCCTATATACTATCCACTGTGGCCTGTGGAAGTAATTTGTAGGAAAAAAAACCGCGGTATATTAAGATAAAATTCATGAACTTGAAAATGTTAAACATCCCACATCCTGACAACATATCAGATCTAAGAATCTAAACAGCCATAATGCTCAAGCATTCACAACCACCTCCTAATTGTCCAACAGGTTAAAATCGTTAGTAGATCCCAGCCATTCGACGTGGAACATCCTCTATGTATAAGCACCGGCCGAAGTCAGACTTTATGAAGAAATTCCCGTCGGGTATAGAAGGTTATAATATGAGCAGCTCGCTCCGAAGAGGTAAAAGGAAGGCTCTCTCGGCGAGTTGGGCGCTTGCGGTTCTTATCTCGCGGTGGAGATCGACGCTTTCCAGGCCCACACAAGGTAGCCTTGTCACATCGTGTTTTGTCCGTCGACGCTGTGTGTATAAAAAGGGACTCAAAGTGGCCGGAGAGATAAGGGAGTCGGCGACGGTGGCGACGGTGGGAGGGGGGCCAAGCCAAGAAGGGAGTAACAAAAAACTCGCTGCTCCAGAGAGGCTGAGAGAGAGAGAGAGAGAGAGCGAGCAGGAGGAAATGAGAGAAAAGGGAATCGGCCCCGGTTTAGTTGTGGCACGCGCGACAAGAAAATGTCTGACTGTGTGTGTATATATGTGTATATAGATATATGTGTTGCACAACGGGCGGGCACAGGTTGAACTCGTTATCGGCTTGGGCTCGTGCGTATAACGGTTCGAAATTTCGTGCGGCATTTTATATACGGCGACGTGTGATTGACGGCTGATTTGGTGGCTCGAAATTAAGTAGAAATGAGCAATTTTTGTGTGTGAATCGCGTGGGCTGGTCTCGTGCGTACTGGCGCGTGTGTGGGTTTTAAATATTTTTTTTTTGGGTGGATTTTTTCGTCTGGTCTGACCAAGGTACTAACTTCTTTTGTGCAGGACACTGTACCTACGTTCTATATTAATTCTGATGATTAATTATACTTGTTACACAATTTTACGCGACGATTATAAAATCTTGGTCTATTAGCTCAATGATCTCTGTTTACAAAACAATTAAATAAATAATTGAGTGGAAATATCAATCTGTTTGTTTGCATTGACGTTCGAACAAACATATGGAATTTCGATAATTGACGATTGCAAAGCTTTCAATATATAGCTTCTCCAATAATAACTAACGTGCACGGCTCGATTCGTCATGCCACTTTTCTCAAACGTTTTTCAAACCGCAGATAATCGTTATTTAACTACTTAAACACAACTATTGAGCAATTCCATTAACGAGCCAAGCAATTAGCGTCGAGATATACGCGTATGCCCATCTACCCACATGTTCGCGCGCGCGCAGTTTTGAATAATTCGCCGCGCAGCAGCAGCAGCACCAGCAGCAGCTTCTCGCACGGCCCCGTGCAGCACGAGCAAAGAAAGCGAGTTCGCGAGTTTCTCGCTTTTTCGACACGCCGTCGATGCAAAATTTAATTAGCGTCTTGTTATATTCCGCCTCTTGCCCGAGAGAGAACCACCAATTACACGCGGCGACGAAAAGCAAACGATATAGATTTCCGCCAAATGCAAAGTAAATATGTAGGTAGTCGTGTGTCAGTTTGGATAAGTCAACGTAGATTGCAGTTTCCCGAAACTTTCGATTGACTTTGCTAGATTGTCATTCTGTGTATGTATCAAAGTTTCAAGTTGGACCGACTTCTCACTCTCTCTCTCTCTCTATCTCTAGCTCTTATCTCTAGCCTGGCTGCCGCTTTAATTTTGCAAGTGCGTTTTGATATAATAATTAGTTTGCGAGAACTGAAAGGGTATGTAAATAATCCTTTTTAAACGGTGTAACAGTATTACTCGACTGGTATATCTTACGCTGCGTACGCGTTAATCCAGAAGTTAAACATGCAGTCGGTATTTTTTCCTACAATTTTTTGTAACGCTCCCGCGATCGAATGCAGGATATATACCGTCTCGGGGAAACAGCCAAGTTTTGACTCGATAAGCGTAATTCTCGCTCATTCAAGGATTTGAAAAGCCTGAGTAAAAAGAATCTGCGGGGAGATATATACATATATAGTGAGCCTCATTTTTACGGGCTTAATTTTCGCGCGCAAAAAAGAAGGTGTCGGGAAAGGCTGCTGACAATGGAGAGTCTGATTTCCATTCTTGTAAAAAAAATTTTTACTCGCCATTTAAGACGAGTTTCGGACGAACGGCGTTTTAAAAAAAAAAAAAATGAAAAAAAAATGAAAAAAAAAGAGTGAGAGAGATGAGATGGAGCTCGTCGTCGCGAGTCCGATTTCCCGATGCCACTCGGGCGTTAAGAATATAAAAACGTAAATAAGGACGGGAAAACCGGGGAGCGAATAAAACGTCGAGCGTCAACGGGCAACGAAGTTAATTTTCCTGCTTCTCACTCACCGCGGCGACAGCAGCGACGGCGTCAGCGTCAACGGCGGCGGTGCAGTCGCGGCAAACTAATTATTTTGACTTGTCCGCTCCAGCAGCGCGGCGAAATGACAATGGACCGGCAGCTTCCTGCAGCTCCGCGGCTCCATCGACTATATATAGATATCGAGATGGAGTCACGACGACACCCTTGGCTAATTTCCACTCGGTGCAAAAATCACGCGCGGGGGGGTGGGAAAGCAATAGACAAAAGTGTGTTTATACACTATGGCAACATCTGCTCTCCCTCCTCTCTCTCTCTGTCTATCCTTCGTTGAATCTCTTCCGAATCGCAGATGCGGAGAATGCGGTGCGAGCGCAATCGTGCGAGAGAACGAAAGCTCGTGCGGATATATATGTGTGTGCCACGCCGAGCGCCTTGTATTTCCAATCACGTCCCGGCAATTCAGATACTTAACGCAAGTGATTTACATGGACAGTGTTTTAGGCGGGATTGTACACACATACCGGATTCCTCGTCGACGCGCGCGGCCCAACGAGCCACTGCCGCTGCATCCAGTCTCTCTCGCTCCCTCTCTCTTTCTATCCGTCGTGCGCGCGTGAGCGAAAGAGAAGAAAAAGACAAGAGAGAGAGAGAGAGAGAGAGAGACAAATCGGATTCTAGGCAAGCGAGAGCTGGCGGAGGTGGAAGAGCAAGAGGATGAGGAGGAGGTGGTGCAGAGAGGCGAAGAAAGGAGTGGAAAAAGGTGGAGAACGAGCGGCCAAGAGAGAAGAGATGTGGAGATAGGCGAAACGGGAGAGAGAGAGAGAGAGAGAGAGAGCTGCACGAGGGAGGAGATGGAAAAAGGAAGGTGCAGGAGGAAAGGAGGAACGAGACGAGTTTCGAGAGGAGCTCCGCAGCGCACAAAGCAAGAGAGAAAGAGAGAGAAAGAGAGAGAGTGAGGAGACAAATGAGGAAGGAAGAAAGGGTGAAAAACACTGGCAGAGTAGATATAACGCACATGTATATCCGTGAGTGCGTGGAGTGTAGACAAAGAGGTGTTCAAAGGGGGAGGCATAGGCAACTGCAGCACGGCAGTCGAAAATAAGAGGAGCTAAGTAGCGCAAAAAGAAGGAGCCGCCGCGCGAGCTGCTTATATATATATATACACACACACACAGAGCGCAGGTTGCACGAGTCCGCGGCGCCGACGAGCACCGAAAGAGAGAGAGAGAAGGGAGAGATGTGTATAATTGTGTCTGCGTGTGAGTGCGGAGCGCAGCGAGATTTTAAGAGAGGAACTGAATGGAAAGAGCAGCTAATGCGCGCATAATGAAGAGGAACGGAAAGATAGCCTGTGTTCTCCTCTCCCACAGGATATAAAGTCCAATATATATTATACTTTATTATTATGCGCTCCTCTTTCTCGCGTGGTGCAGCACAACAGTATACCGCAGAACACAGAGAGAGAGAGAGAGAGATATTATATATACGAGTAAAATCAAAGCACAGAAGAGCGCCTATACGGACTGCAGCAACACTGGATAAGAAGAAGGGACAAAGATCCCTTCGGCTACATGGGTTTGGCGTATCGACTCCCGGCTACATACGCCAGACTACGACGACGACGACGATGACGACGATGAGGAGGACGGGGACCGGCAGAGGTGTGCGCTACTGGCTGCTGCTGCTGCTGCTGCTGCTGCTGCCGCTGCGGCCGCTACATGCACACAGGGGATATAGCCAGGCAAAGTGAACGATAGAACTGCAACGAGTATACGTATACAAGGGAGAGACGTGCAGGAGAGTCGCGGCCGCCTGCACTCCGCGAGAGGGAAAAGGGACAGGCTTATACGCTGTGCACGCTCTCTCTCTCTCTCTCTCTC
>UELU01125439.1:0-21958 GCA_900490025.1 Megastigmus dorsalis
TCCCACCACCTCCCACCACCTCTGTGCCCCCCGCCGTCCCACAGCCGCTCCCGCTCGCGTTTCTTCTTCCTCCTCATCCCCTTCTGTTGCTTTGGCCCTCTTCTCTCCTGGTCTCCTTCTTCTTTTTTTGTTGCTCCCAACCTTCTTTGCTATTTTCGCTCCCTTTCTTTTTGCCCTCGCCGCGTATCTTGCTCCCTTTTTCGCACCCTCTTTAATTATATTTTCATTGTTGAGCTCAGATTTTAGACTCTAGTTTTAATTTAAAGCCTGGCCTCGGCTTAGTTGTGATATTTACTTGCTGGATTTAGAGTTTTAGGGGTGTTTTTTAAAAGTGCTTTCTCTGCCCGCGTAACTGCTTTTTTCGTTCTGTTTGGTAAAAATGAATGTTCTATCTATGGACTGCCCATTTGCAAATCAACAAATATTACGTTGCTCACAAATAATAATTTCAAGGAAAGTTCAGAGTTTTCATTAGACAATGGAGTGGACAATCATATTCTCTTAATCTCTTGCAATAAAAAGCAAGTAAAAAGTCACTAAAATAACTTAGTTTCGATTTGCTAAGAATAATGTAGTATCTTTTTAAAGTGATTATTATCTTAGAGTATATATCATAATATTTCCCCATATTATGCGATTTTATTTCAAAATAATGTGAACAATGGCTGAGTACAAAATGTTTGTGCATTGTCGCGAAATGAACTTGAAAACATAATGACAAAATAATTTGGAGGTAAATCCTTTACATTTTCTCTTTTATTCTCCACTTATATTTCACACTTTCTTTTT
This sequence comes from Megastigmus dorsalis, assembly GCA_900490025.1. Lineage (NCBI taxonomy): Eukaryota > Metazoa > Arthropoda > Insecta > Hymenoptera > Megastigmidae > Megastigmus > Megastigmus dorsalis. Next base: position 790 of record UELU01125439.1, read on the forward strand.
TTGACAGGGCGCCCCCTTTTTGTACAAATCTTTTTTATATCATTTTTTGTTCGCTCTCTGGCTTTCCGTTGCGACACGGCGCGCGGAAAAGGAAGAGGCGCCGTAAAACGGTAAGTTAATCCGTAAGCATAAGCTGCAGGCAAACTCGCGCGACCATAGCTCCCGGGTTTTGCTCTGCTTGCGGTGCACCAGCTTCTCTCGCTTTTTTCGCCATCTTTGCGCGCGTATTAAATTACTTTTCTAATTATGACATGGTGCATTATGTGCTGGCAAAGAATAAGCATAATTAATCTTTAGATGGAGAATTACGTGTGCATTTGATTTTATGGGAGAAGTTGGTGGGTAGCGATCAAATGACTTTTATAACGAACTAGATAACATGGGTTCTAGACGGTAGTGTAGTGTTAAATCACAGTAATACTGGGGCTCGGTCCGCACCTTGAATTTATGGACAGCATGCAAATGCGTGGAAGGGAAGTGAATCACTCGACAGTAAGATCAGAGTAATAAACGATTTATTAAATTAGATTACAACTATCATTATACAAGTACGCGAGAAATACGCAGCGTCCCGCGACAATGTTTACCGCTCGCGCGGCGCACGGGGACTGTGGCACGGCTAAAGCTTCTCGAAGCGTCGCAATCCAACGGCTATCGTTCGACCAAAACAAACAAGCATTTAAGTCTTTGACCGTAGTATTTTTCAAAATTTTTTAGTGTTTTTAGTTAAAAATCTAAATTTTAACTAAAAGTACAAAATAGGCTTTTGATCTATCAATCGTTTAGCATTAACGTGTTTTCGGATTTACAAGTGTGGTAACACAGGAGAAACATAAATTAGCAATAATTTCTCTTGCTATTAATAAGAAAGAAAAGAGCACAACACACCCATAGAGTGAACATTTTTCATCCCCTCGTAACAGAATATCCGCCTCATCCTTCAAATGATACGTGAGAGCGCAAACAGGGCGCACGTGTTCGACGCGCCTAAACAAGCAGCGCCGCTCTGCCGGCAGCTGAATTTTAATTAATTTCGCCGTTATAATTTTTTTTTCTACACCGAGCAAATAACACGAGCCAGACCGACAGAAAGAGCGAGAGAGATAGAGGGAGAGAGAGAGGGAGGAGGGAGGGAGATGATCTCGAGTATGAGAATAGGTATGACGGGTCAAACATAAAGTAAAAATGAAATTAAATAAAAGTTATTTGATTTCGTCGATCAAACAAGCTGCGTAAAAAATCTGCAGAATCTCTTGTAGGATGTTCTGCAGGAGGTTCTGCAGGAATATCTGCAGACGTAGAAGCCAAAAACATGGCGCTATCAGAAAATCCCGCATGAAATTTAAATTTGGAAAAACTACAGGAATACCTGTAGGATTTTTTGTAAATTAGATTTCAAATTCGAAACCTTGATGTTTTTGTAAGGGTTAGAATCCAGATTACAAAATAGTCTAAGCAAGTTATTTACGTATTGTCATTTATTAATTTATTTAAAATAAAATTATTTTTCCTTTCGTCTGACAGGAGGGTGAGTTGAACTACTAGCTTTGTGCGTGTTGTGTGTACGGTTACGTGGCATTCGTGCATTTACAAGCGTTCGCGGCCGAGTGAGCGAAAGAGAGAGAGACAGAGAGAGAGGGGGGGGAGAGGAACTTCATTCGAGAATTTCCGCGCAAACTCACTTTGAATGCGAGTCTATTTAATATCGAGTTCCGGTTACAACGACTGCGGCAAGAGAGAGAGACACAGAGAAAGTTCAGTGCTATAACGCATATACAGTACCAGTACTGCAGACACAGCTGCCTTTCCTTTTTCTTCTTCTCTATTTATTTGCTTCCGGTCTGGAATTTTTGCTTTTCTCTTATATACATATAATAGTGTAAATCCAAGTCCGTCTACTGTGATTTTATTCCCATCTCTTTTGAAAATTATTCTACTTTTACATCGACTCGTGTTTATACGTTTTTGTTATAGACAGTATGGTGATTGTGATAACCCTTCCCAATTATTAAAAATATGTTAAATACTGTGACTTAAATAGAAATCGCGGAAGGAGTGAAACAAATACGCTAAAAAGACAATGAGATGATTGTCGAGTTCGTAGACTGGATTTGGCATTTTTTTAAATGATCAAGGCTAGATATAATCAACGTTAGTTTGTAGAAATCATAAGACCAAGCTTATTTAGTTTAAGACGTTTTTCCGTAAAATTTTTATTTTAAGTATAAACGTGTTTAAGCAAGAAGGCGATGTTGTCAAATGTCGACGTTTCGAGCAGCTATCATTCGAGCATTAATAGAGGTGTATTTTTATTTCACTGACATTTTTTACTGCCTTTTTTAAAAGTTTTTTATTTTAAACCAGCTATATATACGTTTTTACATTTGGCATGAAAATTTTCTTATAAGGGTTGTTACAGGGGATGTCCTAGCTGCTTATATATACATACTATATACAATACTGCATAGCCAAGACAGCTCACACAACCGAATACTTCTATGATTAATTGTACTAAAATCAATGTTTTAAAAACAATAATTTAAAAATAAAAGCGAACATTAACGTAAAACATATTCATAAATTTTAGTACCTTAATTATTTAATTAATATTAAATTAAACATAAAATCTTAATTCAAATCTTCCCTTATAACATTTAAACCAATTAAATCGAGTTTTAAGGCGCGACACTTCTCCCGGTCATGACTTTTTACAAAAGGATTCATATCCTTCATTCGTATCGTTCAGAGCATCGATCAACCATTTTCCTTTATAGGTGAAATTACAGGAGCTAGTTTTATTTTAAATTAAAAAATTTGATTAAACTTCGGGTCTTTAATGCATGGAGTATCAAATATTCTACTGATTTTATAAAAATATGACGTACATTTTGAAATCCAACGTCGTGCATGTAGTACTTGAAAACATATGAGTAACAATCGTTGATAAGGGGTTATTTGTAACGCAATACGTACACTTTGAATCAAATGAAATCTTACAATTACAATGAAATTCATACGTTGATATTCGGCTTTAATAAAATTTCTCAACACTGGCATTTTGTGTTAACTCTTGTGGGACTAGAATAAATTTTCCACGAACGAGCGCAAATTGCGCTAATTATAATGCGACAAAGAATATAAAAGTTTTAAAACAATAGAAGCCCATCATGAGAATTCGTCGAGTCTCGTTATTCCAATATTGTCGCGTGCAACTTAAACGATCCAAGCCGCCCACACATTTTTACTCGTAACACTCCCACGCAGTATCAGCGCGTTTCTCCAACTTTTTAGTTTGTAAACCTCCGCTTCGCTTCTTCCTCTTTCTCTCTCTCTCTCTTTCTCACTCTCGTCCTCCCGCGTATTCCGCTATTGCCCCTTTTTTTCTCTTTTTCGGTAGTCTCGCGGTGCGCACATACGTTAATTACTTGAGTGCGCGTACGAGGAATAACGTGAAAGGATTTTTTTCTTTTTCCCCTTTACCGCTTATTCTGCTTCCTTTTTTTGGAACAAGCGCAGTGCACATGTCCGACGGCACCTCGGTCGGTTGTAAAAATGCAAAAATGGAGATATCGCGCTCGAGCGCTTCCGAGAATCTTTTCATAAATTGGGGCCAAACGCTTTTATCATTCAATGTTAAAGGTGTAGATTTTTAAAGTTGCTTTAAGCCGACCGCCGCTGTCGCATTTATATGTATTTATCATTTCTTTTTTATTTCGTCAAGCTTCTCTATGTATACGCGAGTGTAGCTGAGCTCATGTTTCCCCGGTCGCACGTGTGGGAGTCTTCTCTTGTACGAGGTTTTACGAGCTTCGAGTTGGAACCTTATTCGTCGTAAACGGGAATTCATTTTTATTTCTACTGTAAGCATCTTGCGTCGCAGTAGCTCTTCTACAACAATCTACTTGGCGTTTTAATGCCTCGAGTATTGCAATTATTTTTTCATTACATTTAATTTTTTACATTAACGCGACAGCTAACTATTTCTTATTTCTTTTCTATTAAAAATTATGCGTTTTCTCACTATTACAATAATTACTTTTTTTTTAATTAAAAGTCCCAGGCGTCTTGTACCAAACCTCGTGAATATTGAATCTTTTGAGGCATGAATATTAATTCATTTGTGACACATTTATAATTTTAATTAAAGTTTATAGAAATTTGAATAAATAGTCTTGAACAATGGAGATTATAAAATTTATTTTGAAATCTAACAGTAAAGGAGGACTACTAATTTGTAGAGAAACCAAGCGCGACGAAAGAAATTAAGAATAATTAAACGTAATTGTTAAACTGTACATCATGTTAAGCTCATTCTTTTTCCATGTTGATTTTATATTATTACTGTTATAAAATTTTATTAGCTCATACTTATATGCTATTTTAATTTTACTGATAATTTTATGTTTTGAATTGTGTACAAGTTTTATGGACATATCCAATGGCAAAACGATGGATATCCAAGTTTATGTATTTTTAAATAATTTCTGTATATATAAAAATAATGACCTACGTATTTTTAATAATTAACGATACGTTAAAGATTCACAATGCTGAAGTTAATTTATATTTAAAATGGATGAAGCAGGCATGCAAGGTTAACCTTTAGAGGGTGGGAAAATTTTGGTTCAAATAGACTTTTCATTTGACCCAAAATTTATATATTGCTGAAGATTATATTGTTTATCATGCATATTATCTCTAATGATAATAACTAATCTTATATATTTTTTAGTTATATTGATAGTAAATGTGAGAATGTTTATTATCGATTATATTCAAACCCAATATCATAGTTTATTACAATTCATCGCAATAAATTGAAAATAAATATTTAAAGTATGCATAAGATTTTTAAACTCCTTAATTCCGTTTATCAGAATTATGGCAAAATAATAGAAATTGATGGAACTATAATACAATGCAGGATTCTCGAAACTACAGTCTTCTCAATAACATTTGACACTTATAATTGTACTGCGGTACAAGCGAATCCCTGATGACATGAGGCATACATTATCGCGCTGACTCATTAAAACCCATTTATTAATCACTAATGAATATAAACTTTCTGGACGCATTAAACGTTTCCTCGATGGTGCCATTATTTTATTTGCCGACAAATTTCAATGCAATTGATTAATTCTACTTCGATACATACACTGAGAAAATGATTGTAGGATAAATTATTATACCGTCTAGATTATTTGGGATATACTCATTTTCAGTATAAAAGTACCGGTCTTGCTAAAATTTCTATACATGTATAAGAAAAATTGTAAGCAGCCTATTATTAATGTTTCTCCGACAGTATGACACTTTTCCACAGGAAAAGTATATTCCAAATTATCTAGGCGGTATTCTCAGTAAAAAAATTTTATTTCTCTGTTGATAGAAAAAAATTTTCAGCCACAAATTAAGCGTTCATCTCTCTCAGCAACATTAAAAATATTATTTTGAACTTCATAAGAGAAGAAGACACCTAGCATTGGAATGAGAAATTTCCGGTCTTTAATAAAAATATAATTTCTTTTATCGCACAGTCTCAGTCACCATGACAATGAATCACGTCATTTGTATTTGAGCTGGGAAAAATTTATTAACCGCATAGTAAAGAACCAAAAGCTCCCATGCGTGTAAGCGGTAATCCTCTCTTCTTCAAACACCTCGGGGGTCGAGGCTACTACATAGTCATTCTCCCTGGAGGGGAGTATAATGGAAATTCGTTTTGAAATGATTCGGTCGACTTAGATCTTTCTCTGGCACAATAATGGGGAGATGTATGAGGGCATTAGGTTGCCTAAGGCGGACTGTTAGTGATTTCCCGCGATATTTCAAGTTCTTGATACCTACCTTCTTATTTCATTGAAACTGTTTATATTTTCCTAGATTTTTACTCTCACCTTGCAAAAAGAAGTGCATGGTACTTAGGCCAATGTTCGGCGAGAGCGTACATTATAATTATAATGATTGTAAAAAAGTCATTATTATGAACGTACTACTGTTTTATTTCTTTCATTGAAACATTCTATCTCTATATATAGCTATAAAGGTCAAGAAATAAATAAAGTAACTTTTCAGTTTTAAGCTCATTCTTACTAAAGACAAGTTTGTAGGATAATCTTTCATCTTTCATAGCAGAAATAATATCTACTTCCTAACCTTAAAAAAGGTATCCGTAACTGACTAAAGGCTAACAAATTCAATTACATGTTGCTCCTGTAATAAAGAGGAATCGCGTAAGAATAAGCGAGCAAAGTTACGCTCGTAAAAGAAGAGAAGAAGAGAAGAAGAAAAAAAAACAGATACACTGCGCGTATAAGACGACGAAGGGGAAGGAAGCGTGCGAAAGCAGTGGGAGAACCCGAGGGACGAGGGTGTACCTGTACCGCGTGTATGTGTGCGTGTGTGTGCGTGTGTGTGGGAGTATGTGTGCTTGGTGGCAGGAACTAAGGGAATTGGAACAGATTTACTTGGCTTTCAGGCCTGCCTCTCGCGCCTACGGCGTATGGAGTTCCGAATCCGAGGGCGACTGCCATTCTGAAACTTTTTTCCTCCGTCGGTTGAAGGGTGGATCATAAGGTTGATAGAGATTCTCTTGTTTGCCATCTTCTTACCTTTTTATCTCTTCTTTGGTCTTTTGATAGGCCGAGATTTGGTCCGCTTAATTGATTGAGTTTAGATTTTGGTGGCTGATTTTGACGCTGTTTTAGCAGTACTGCTAGGTATAGCATAGATTTACTTTATCTTTAAACTTCTTGAGCCCTAGAATATTTGCCATCGAAATCAAAATTTTAAAACAGTTACGCAAAAAGCGAGGGTGCTGAAGATTCGTTTTAATCTCCTGATTTTGAAAATTAAAAGGAATGACCCATTTAGTGATTCGAGCAAAGTAATTCTATTTTAATTGCCTAGTAGTCAATACATTTTGATTGTTGTATTGCAATATAGAATTTCATCTAAAATGTGACATTAGTTTCAAACGAAGGAAAGGAAAGGAAAAAAAATGAATCAAAAGACTCAGCAACGTACAGACGACATGAAATATTCCGCATATTAATTTCATAAACTGTTGACAAGTCCCATGAATACAAACGAATCCCTTGCTCGCAGCGAACTTATCGCGTTAAATCTTCCATTTGCACGTCATCATTTCTCCGCGTCTCCCCGCCTCCCGCCGCTCCCCCTCCACCCGTCTCCCTCGCCAGGACTTGGTTTTCGTACCTTTAGTTTCCCGACTCATCGCTGCGGATACACGCCACTTTCCAGGTCCGCGCGCAGAGGCCCCCGGGGGGAGGAAGGGGTGGGGGTGGATGCACTTTGTCCGTAATATCCTCGTGGAAAAGGCAGCAAACGCTTTATCCGCGAGCGCGCGCCTTAATTGAGCCTTCATGCAACCACGTACGAGTCTACTTCCGCTGGATTATGAATAAGGTTTCCCTTACACGTGACCTGGCGCGCTACGGCGGCTGGGGGCTACGGGCGAATTGAACGCGAGACCGAGGATGGAGGCAATAACGGACCCTCAGCGATAATCTCCGAGCGGATCTTCATCCCGAAAAAAATTCTCTGCCCGGTACGCGGTCAATCTTTTGCCCCGAGATTGCCTTGTCTCGTCTGCCCGCCTGTCTGCGCTCTTCTATTTTTCTTTTTCAAGTAGTTCTTCTAATTTTCAAAGTTCCGATATGAATACCTATTACCGTTCATGCATCGACTTTTATTTCCTTTGGGTTTCTTACCCAGAAACTCCATTTTTTCCTGATTAAACTCGAGCTGGATGAAAACTATATAAACTTTGCTCTTTCTGAAAATTTTAAAACTAATTTTTTAAACTAATGAAAGTAAGCTTTATTCTGTGTGAAAATTTTGAAAGTGGTTTTAACTACTTTCAAAATTTTAAAAAATATATTTAAAATAGATGATTTTTCGCGCATAAAACAAAACTGTCTTGATACTATGAAGATCAACAAAAACATGGTGGAATATTGTATAATAATGTAGCTTCTGTTAGTGTGGCAGACGAAAACCTTATTATACTACTAATCTGTTTTTCTGTAAGCAATATCTTCTTTGTACCGTTAAAACTGTTCATAAGAGATTTTACAGCATGGGATTTCGTATAGTTATGTTGAATAAAGGTTTTAATTTTGAATATATATTTTAAATTAGAGCACTTTGCATTCGTACGTTGAAATATGCGTTCAGAATTTAATCCGATATAAATATTATTTTTTGTCACAAGGACATAAAATCCTACGTCTATGTGGCGACACTTTTTTTGATATCATAGCCATTAAAGGCGATTTTTCGTACTGTTTCCCGTTTGTAAAATTCAATGTTACGTACAGTTAGTAATCAATATAATTCAATTTATTAACGTAAAATGGCTTATTTAGGAATTATTTTCTTTTACTGAAATGTTTATTTCATTAAAAATAATCTTAGCGACAAATAAAAGTTGAAAGTATAATTAAAAATTGTAGCCAGTTTAAAGGTGGAATGAAGGAAAACTATCCTTACTCCTCTCTCTCTCTCTCTCTCTCTCTCTCTCGCTCTCGTCTCTATGTTTCTATTCGCGCAGGATGTTGGTTAACCTGAGGCTTGGGCCGGCTTAGACGTCGGGGGGATAGAGATTACCAGGCCAGAATGTTCAGAGGAAGCTGGGCAGGGGTGTTAAACGTCGAGTGAGTTTCTCTCGCGTGTGCGCGCTTGCGACTTCCCCAGCAGTTTCTAAGCGCGACGTCGCTTTTGGTTATACGCGCCCGCTCCCAGACCGGCGCACACTCCCTGCCTGCACAGAACACCCCCGGGCGAAATCGGACGGATTTTACGGATTTTCGGATTTTATGCTCGCTTTCAAATCTCGTTCTAGGCACGCGCCTTATCGTTCCGTTGGATCCCGCTTCTCTGCCCTCTTCGCTACTCCCTCTCCGACTCCTCCGGCGCTTTTCACACGCGGATCGTGAGTCGGCCGATTTGCAACGACACGATCTTTTGGATTCGTTTCACCTTATACTTTCCGCGCCGTGTTCCTCTATCCGGGATTTTTTTTTATACGGTCTTAAGCACTGCGAACTGTAAGCAGATTATAAGTGTTCGGAATATACACAGATTTCTTTTCATACATGTTTATTTATATTTCGGTGCAAAGGGATTTTGAAAAGTGATCATGGCAGTTTTGCTCGGTACATTGATATAACGTAAAAGTGCGCTATTTTTTAACTGAAGCGCGTTTATAATACAATATTTTCAACGTTCGTGTTATTTTCGAGCGTTAAAGGGAATCGAACTTTACAGAGAGTATGCTACTATTTAGGTTTGATCTAGTGTGCTTTTATTATTGAAAAATTTACAATATGAATATTTACGAAGTCCAAGGAATATAAGCTCAAAATTAATACTCGGAGAGAATAACGCACTTTATTTAAATTTTACGTAGCATTTAAAATCTGGAATATTTTGACAGTTTTGAAAAGCAGGAATTTTACAGTAAAATGTCGGATTTTACAACAACTAACAATAAATTTCCTTTTCGAATAAAATTAAGCTGCATCTTTTATTACACTTATCACATTGCCTGTAAATGGATTACACGATTGTTTTAATAAAGTTGATTTTAAGGTCAAAGAGCGTTTCAAATAATTTAGTATTTTTATCCACTGTAACATTAAACTTGATCAATATAGTGTGATGCTTAGGGTCAACACAGAAATGCTTTTATGTTAATCTCACGTTATAGGATTTTCCTTTTTGAAGCTAACCCAAATAAGTTAAAAAAAAGTTTAGGGAGAATAATTTATCCTAAAAACTTTTTATACCAAAAGTGGACAAACTTCATCTTTCTCAAATATGCGTCATTTTCCATGTACATAACAATTTTCGAAGCAAACCCTCAAGAACAAAATCTTCGAGAATGATCTGAACTAAGTTAAATAAAATATTCAATGTGTGTATTTCTCGCTATTTTACCTTACATTTAATAATAACAGCTTCTCTATATCAATAAATAATTTTGCTCGCAAGCAATAATATCTAGCGCAGCGCAGAATGTACATCATTTATTTACTCTAGGCAAGATGGTCGCGTCCCCTTATAGCTCGGTGGATTGCGGCGCTTGGCGCAGGACTGCGGAACCGATAGTGTAAACAACGGCGCGGATGGCTGCCTACGCGCACTTCGGTAACATCTTGCTACACCCTCGAGGCTCTAATATAATATATATATATACATTACGCAGTCTCTTAAAGGTTTTATCTGACATGGCGAGAGGTCACGACGGACGTATTCTTTCTTATAAATTTTCTACGACGTCCTTTCGCTATACACGTAAAACATTTCGCCACATTACCCTACGAGTACGCGGCTTATTAATTATTGGAAAAGTGGCATCGATCTTATGAATTAACAAAATTTATCGCAGAGTTTGACATAGTGGAATGGATTGACGTTGAGATCTCGGTTAAATTATAATAAGTGACCTAACGCAAGTGCGAACGTGAATGTTTCAACGATCAATACCGTGTAAGGGGTCGGTTTGGGCAATCTGACTTACGTTTTGTACGAAGTGTGTCAAATCGATACGCGAAGGTACATTCCATGTAGAAAATTGTCATTTCTGAATATTTTCATGGCAACGTGTAACAGCTCGTCAATTTCAATTCACACGACGTCAACCCTCCTGAATTTTCATACCGGCATTTTAAAGCTACCATTTTAGCAGCGCGACTTATACAATGGTAGCGCTTAAATTTTTCGTTCCTCCGGAGACTCAATCTTGCGGTTTTCCAACGTTATAATATCGCATTCGCGGGCGTCTAGAGAAATAAAAGACAGTTAAAGCTTTCGGGTCTCGGCAATAATAGTCCGCGGAATGACAGTCGTAGAAAGGCAAACGTGATTTACTCGCTTTCTTTTATTTCCTCCTCTCTCTCCCTTTCTCCTTTTTCGGACAAGGAACACGTACATACACGTATATACGCGTACACCGCCGTGGCGCGTTAACGATGCAATTTTTTTTCCTCCGCGGGGCGCGTATATATATAAAGGGGTTATATATGCGTAAAAGAAGAGAGAAAGTGGCTCGTATCGTGAATATATTGAAAGTCTAAAGCGGGCGAGATGTAAAACTTACTTAATGCGAGGCAAATAAAAGCTATTCGCGGGGAAAAAAAGGGTGAGCCGCACGCAGTATAAACGATAGTCTACGTATGCCGCCGCGGAATAACAGTCCTTTTCTCTCTCTTGCGATGCGACATTCCGTCTTGCTATTCACCAGCTGTATATGGCTATGGCTTTAAGGACAAAAGTAAGAAGACTCGCGGGTGCAGTCTTACGAGTAGATGCTATAGAAGCGATTTATTGGATGAAATTTTCACCTTCGAGAATAAGGATTACGAGTATTTTCGACTTGATAATTTGCAGATGGTTATGTAAAATGCCTGCTTTTACAGTTTGTTTGGTAGAAGGTGAGAGCGAAGTAATGGAGATGGCCAGTCGATAATACATTATCCATATTATTCAATGCAATACAAATGTTAATTTATTCCTCGAATTTGAAAATTTATTGAAAACATAGTAGCTACAAACTGACCTCTATATAATACAAACAAAAATTAAATCCCTCTTAAGTTGCTCTAAATAAGTAATCACGCATAAAAATGACCCTTCAAGCTTACTGGAGTACGTAATAATACATTTATTATTTAGTACTCTAGTTGACACTTGTAGAGCTCTAAGTTTTGTATGTGATCGTACACAAATGTTTCAACGTTTATAAACTTTCTTATATTTCTCTATTACTTGCTAAGTAAATTTTTATAAACTAGAAAACGTTACATAGAGTTGGAACAATTGAAAAGTAATTTGAATTTAAAGTTTTACAATAACCGATATAGCTATGCCCTCGTCAAACCTAAATGAACGTAAGCTCGCTGCAAATCCTTGACTATTCGCTATTTAATAGTTGGAAAAATCCGCTGTTGGCTCGTAAGAGCAAATAGTGAATAGTCACTAATTTACACGAGATAATGTTCGCGTTGTTCAGCTTTAGGTAGCATACGCAGTCGTGCCCTCAACAAAACGGATACCGCCAAGCTCTACAAACTCATCGGATGGACATTAAACACGAATTTTTTACCAGCCACGAATGATGCACTACACGTATACGTATACTCGAATCCCCGGCCGAGCTCAGTCCTCGACACAGTACAAACGCGTATAGCTCTGTCTGTAGCGACGGCAACAGCAGCAGCAGCGGCACAACCAACTCGTTACAGCGGATGAGAGCGGACTAGCCGGGCGCGTCACGTCACACAGGCTTCGCTGCATGAATAGCCTGCGGTAAATATGATCTCTCAAAGGTATACGCGCGTATATATAGCCCGTGTGTCTCGGGGCCTGCTTGCGATCCCGATGATGATCAGCTCTCTCTCTCTCCCTCTCTCTCTCTCTCTCTCTCTCTCTCTCTCTCTCTCTCTTTCCCCCCCGGCGAATAATCCAGGATAATTGATTCGCGGCTGAGAGCCCGGACATCGGCTGTGCTTGCGCCACTGCCTGTCTTTGAGTCGCGGACCCGCGCGCAAATGACTATATGCGTATAGCCATGCGACAAAAGAGTAAAGAGGCGCCGCCAGCTTTTTGCGTCGGATATAAGGCTATTGACTTCGGCAGATATCGTTCTTTCATCTTCATTATAAAAGGTATGCGCGCGGTCAAAGGTTGCCGGGACCGAAGATAACCCGTCCAACGAATTTCGAATGCGGAACTCGGAAATATTTGTTTACAGATTTACGGAGATGCCGCTGAATTTCTCGATTCGCACAAACAAAGTACTGAATCTGCTCTAACGATTTATCCAGATATATATAGCTGGCTAACGATGTGTCGCACTAATTGCGATAGCCGGGCAATTTCAACGCATTCGTATAAAGCCGTGAAATCTAAAAAGTCATAAATAATAAGCGGACAAAAAAAAACCAGGCTGCATTTGGCTTCTGTGTGCCTTAGGTCATTATTCTGTGCTCTACTCGTTATAAACTCTCAAAGAGCTACGCGCGTGGGCGAGCTTTTGCATCGCGGGTAATCGCTGCGTATTAAAGCAGGGAAAGAGGGCGTTAAGAACACTTTGTGTGAAAAATGAAGGATGGTTCTTGACGTGAATTTATGGTTTTTAGCTCTTTTTCAGATTGGCAAACTCGCTCTCCACTTTCACACGAGTTTAAAAAGAGATTTCTTTCATTCTCGGTATTTTTTCCCTCGATTTCATTGACGATATTTCACTCAGCGCTTCTTTTTAGTTTATATACTTATGAAATATTTGTTGCGTAAATTAGTTATTTTACGCCTCTCTTTAATTAGTATTGACTCTATTAGCGTACTTCGGAACGTGTAACAATCGATTAGAATTAGTGTTAGCCTTAAATGTACCCAATGAGAAAAATATAAGTTAGATAGAATAAACATTTAATTTAAGTAAAATTTCATTCATTTGTTCGAGAATATAAGCTTTAACAATGTCCCTTTAAAAGTTTTAGCGAGTTTTAGAATAAAGCTCGTAGCAACAGAAATAATCGGTCTGGAAGCTTTTGATCATAATTGCATTGTATGGAGCAGAAAGTGAACTTACCGATTGACATAATTTTCAATCCTATTATTCTGATTCCAATTTTCCCAGGAGATATTATTATATTCATAATTGAAGAATTACCTTGTTGTTTTAATTTATTGTCATTTGTTTATTTGATAACAATAAAACATTGCACATAGTAAAATATGACTGTACTGATGTAATTTTAATATAAAACACGAGAAATATTGATTAGCGTTGCATAATAATAAACAATACGAAATTACAGAAAGAAAAAACAATATTTATTAAAAGCCAATAACTTGCTGAATGAGTTTTATACGAATGGAAAACTGAGAATGAGTAGATATTACAAATAAAAGTATTGCTTGTGCATAGATTATGCATGCCTGAACCATTTATCTAAATATACTTTACTGCGAACCATAGAATGTTTAGTGTTCTCTATACAAGCTGTAGTGAGTATACATTGAATTTAGTTTAGAAATTACTGCGCCAGCCAAATAAAATGAATTTTTCTGTTCAACTTATTCACGAAATATTTCCTGTAGATATAAGCTTGTAGATAATATTCCAAGTTGTGTATTTAAAATAAATATTCATGTTGCGGAAACGTACATTTGAACGTTGACATTACGTATATTAAAATCATCGCCCAGAGTATATTATACGCATTTAAATATGTTAAGATACACTATTAATTTAATTGGTCAGTTTACGAGTTTTAACGGATATAAAAACTATTATTCCGTGTAATTTATTATAGAAACTTCATCCTTAGCACTAATTAATTTTTACATTAATTTAAGCTTCTATAATGATCCCTACAAGAGCAAATACTTCTCAAAGAATTTTTGTAAAAAGCTGCCAAATGTACTGCACGTCCCGCAATTTCATTCGTTTCCAGCATGGAATCCGAGCGACAGAAAGGAAAGGCGTGTACACTACGTGCTGTGTGATAAGCTTTCCCAAGTAGTTATCACAGTCCGCGATGCCCAGATAAGCCGAATAATCTGAGCGTAACAGTATGGAAGTTTAAAGCGAGAAAAGGAGGCCGAGTGAAGTAGAGAGGGAGAGAGAGAGAGAGAGAGAAGGTTCGCTTTAAATGTGTCGAGCTCTCAAAAGTGCAAAGGCTCTCTTCTCGCGTTAATTGTATATATCTATCTCGGCCCATGCAGCCGAAAATTCTGGCTTGTTTCAAACAAGCTGTGGCTCGAATGTCTCCATGTACCTGTCTACTCCTCCCAGAATCTCCTTTTACACTGCAAGCTTTCGAAATAGATAAGCAAAGATTTTAGGGAGTAAAACTGAAAATGTAAAAGCTGCCGATTGATGAGTAATTTTTGTATAAAAACTAGACTAAGAAAGTAAACCATACTATTATTAAGGATATTAATATACATTCATGGATGAGGTGTGATTAATTGATGGAGAATCATCGTTACGAACGAATGAATTAAATTTTTATTCGATGGCCAACGCTTCGAACGTTTTAAGAAATAATTGGAATGCTACAGTTAAACAGAAATATCATCAACTCAACAGAATAGCAGCAACATTTATTCTATAGTCATCCAGGAATGGCCCACGTATCCCGATTACAAAGGGCACATTTGCGTTGACGCTCAAAGACAAGTTTGGAAAGCGTTTTTCATTGTTTCAAAACGACTGGCCATTTTGTTTGGTTCTAGTCGTGCTCGTATACTCAACCTCGTTATGGTTTGATTAGCGATTGACTTTTGTAATAGCTATTTTTCCTCTAGAGCAATTCAGGTCGCAATTATGAGCGTTTCGCAAGATTAATTTTGTATATGGAAGTAACGGGGATATTAAAGTCATACGACACGATGCTCGGTTCCATTGGAGTATCGCTTTTTTCTCCAATTGGATCGTAAATGATGAAAAGAAAATATAACATTCCTCTATAATTACTATTAACAACATAGGTGAAGATTTTACACGAGAAAATTGTGCAAATGAAAATGTGAATATTAATCTCGACTGCGATTTCATTCGTCGATCCTATAGCAATAATCAGCTTTGATATGAAAAGATTGCCAATCTATATAGGAAGACATTATCGTTTTTATCTACACGCAGCCAATATCTGCTTTACCCAGTCAATATTGGTTCAAAGATTAGGCCCAGCTTTTAATTTCCGTTCCAGATGCAGTCCAATGAAAAAAAAACCATTAAATCCCGATCTGTTATCAACAACGAAACCTTGTCGCTAGTTAAAAAAGGGTAACCGCAGCGCTCCAGCACAGCGTAAGTTAAAGTGCCGAACAAAAAAAATGAGATTGTCAATCTGGTATATACACAGAGTTTGGTATACGATATATGCGTAAACATTACGCGAAGTGCCACGCTCCAGTGCACAGCAGAAGCGTCGAGTAGTTACAGCAGCAGCAGCAGCAGTAGCAGCAGCAGTATAGCAGCTCCTCTCGAAATCTCACCCTATATATATAACTCTGTCGAGCTCTCGCGTGCGCTGCACACACACACACACACACACATATATATATATACAGGAAGAGAGAAGGGCGGAAAGCGTCGGGCCGCCGCGACGTGGCACGCGCCTGCACCATATAGTGTGCACGAGAAGTTTTGAAAGCGCGGCAGCGCAGCAGCAGCGGCAGCCCATAGGAGCTCATCGGCGCGTCAAAGTGCTCCCCGACCAATTTCATAGCGAGCTGAGCAGCGGTAGCGGCTGCTGCTGCTGCTGCTGCTGCTCTATACAGTGGAGTAGCTGCTACTCGAGCAGTGGCTCTCAAGTTGCCATCGATCCTCGCATGAGCAGCTGCCTCTCTCTCTCTCTCTCTCTGTGTGGAGTGTGTGCCTCTGCTTTTGGAGATGGGCTATACACGATCATTCGTGCCGTTTCACTGCCTGATTTAAATGCCGCGTTCGAGCGCGGCTATTGCATGTGTATTTCTTTTATTTTCCGACCGATTGAGAGGTGACGCTGCCAAGTCTCGTGCTAATTACCGAGCATGGAATTTTCGTCTTTAAAGTGGAGTAGTGCGGTTAAGTGTTGTATACGCGATGGTTGCTTCTGAATCTCGCTTATTTAGTGTACTTACATTTGGAGCGTAATTGAATTTAAGGAGTTAAAAAATATTTTATCAAAATTGTATTCAGCTTTATGCGTGAAAATTTATCAGAAAAAAATAGCATATCTTTTTACAGTTTATGGTAGTTATTGTAAGGGCATGGAATAAATTGTATTACTGCCCATGGGCTTATGTATAGTCATAAAGTACTCACATTGAGGAGCTAGATTACAATGGATGTCAAACAGGATTCGATTTGAAAAGATGCGATGTAAGCCTCCACCCTCAAAATCTGCAAAAGAAAATGTGAAGAATAATTTTAATAAAAATTTCTATTGGTGCAAGTGTCAGTCTTCGATAATGCAATTAAAATAGTATACGACTTTTTATATAAAGTAATCTAATAAAAAAGAAAAATAATTTTTTGATTAATTGGAGCAGATATTAAAATTTGTCGAAAGGAGAGACTAAAGTATGTGCATATAAAAAAAAAACAACCAATTTTAAACTTTTATATCTTTAAAACTATTGTTTTTATACAAATAACAAAATGCGACAAAAATATTTTTTCATTTTTGTATTTGATGCATGGAAAAACATTTGATTTTATTCTCTAGTTTAGTTCCCTATTGATACACATATATCCTATTGTTTAATAGAACGTACATGACTTTTATTTTTTTTGGTCAACCGAATCGCATATTTTTCAATTTTGCGATAAATCATATAGACTTTACAGCGTTACTCTGGTTTTATTGTTTCTGTAAAAAATTTTTATTTCAAATCTTTTAACACCTGTTATTATGTTTATTATGTGCAGGTAACTCAAAGATTATCAATTCAGCATCGATTGTCACTAATTGTTGACATACCATAGTTAGTTTTGATACGCATTTTCGACAGAAATTCATTATACGTCGGCAATACGTAGAATTGAGGTAATACCAATGACTTAAAATGAGTAAATAGATCATTTTAAAAAAATTAAAATCGATCTCCGAGTTTGACTTAATAAAATTAGTTCATAGTGTATTATGCCGGTCTTTTAAATTACGCTTTTCTTTACGGATAACCAAAATATTTATGTACAAATTGAATACATATATTCCGAAAGAGCGCATCTTTTCACCCCTTCCAAAACTGCACGAATGGTATAATCGCTGGCAGAGTTGTACAGTATTATTCATCTGCCATTACAGCTCAAGCTCACGTTCTAAAAAAAAACAAGACACAAGCATCAATTTAGGCTTGTACAAGAAAGCAGCGCAGCTCTGGCACAATCTTCGAAAGCCAGTTTCGCAGCAGCAGCACACACGGATTACGAGTTCAGTAGCCGCGACATTGATTTACGCCGGGCGCGGTAAAGAGGTAAGGGGTTACAGCCGCCCGTCCTGAAATTCGGCGAAACTAAAACCGCATGTTCGCGCCCTAGGATCTCTCTCTCTCTCTCTCTCTCTCTCTCTCTTGGCTTGCGCCCTGCACATACACGCGTATCCGGGGAGAGGAGCCTCGCCGAATTATATAACAAGCGCCCCGCTCGGCTTCTCCTCCACTGCCACGAGATTATGCAAATATTTAATCGCGAGAAGCAGAGAGAGAGAGAGAACCGCGCTCGCCCGCACGCTAATGGGAAGAAATTGCAACGCCGGCAGCAGATTAAGCGTCCCTGCAGTGCCGCACCGCCACCCACCGCCGTCTGGCCCCCGAGTATAAGAAGGCAGCGACAGCACCAGCCCTTCTTACATCGCCCTCTAGTCGTCGTCGTCCTCGTCGTCGTCGTCGTCGCCACCCGATCTTCTCTCTCTCTCTCTCTCTCTCTCTCTCTCTCTCTCTCTCTCTCTCTCTCGCCGCCACTTGTCGCACCTCCTCGCAGCGCGAGATAAGAATTTAATTTTTGACCACTTTTAATCCTAATTCCGTGGAGCGAGACTTTTTCGTCGCCTACTCCTTTCGTAATTCTTTAATGGTTTAATGAAGTTTTGCGCGCTCGGCTTGGCCTCCACCGCTCTTTATGATTCGGCAATTTTTCATCCGGTAACTCTCGCTCGCGCCCGACCTCGTCTGACTTTCTCGCTCTCTTTAGTTTTTTTCTTTTTTTTTGCGGGCTCGTATCGAGGGAAAAATCTCTTTTTTCTTCGTTGCGACTGATGAAATGCCTGATCTTCAGATTTGTTAAGGTAACATCATCATCACCTTACGAATGACAGATGTAACGATCGGAATTCAAATTGATACGTTCTTTTGTTGAATCTACCGTTCAGTTTTTAAATTGAAAAAGACTCGTTTGGCCTAGAATGAAAAAGATTCACGAAGCATATACTCGTACTTGGGAAAGCAATTTTCATTGTAGGAAAACTATTCCCGCGGGCGTGTGCCATTTTCCAATGTACTAAACATTTTATTAAGCCTGCGCCTCTTATGCGCTGACGTTCTCAATTAACTGTTAGCACACCTCGTGTGCATACAAAGTTTAAGAATATGCATCGTCAATTTTGTTTGGCTTATAGCTCGTCACGCTCCACAAGCCGTGTAAAATGATGCCGCGAGGTAGCTACCCTACAGCTCGCGAAATATACACGATTCGGCGGCCCTATACCCGTAATATAACGGCATAATGTACTTATGAATTTATTGAAAATTTCGCTGAAACTTGGCCTCTCTGCACCATGCCATTTATATTCAACGCGATAACCACCAAGAATTTCTTATTACGAAACTCGGGGAAAAAGAGCTGAAGCGCACAACAAGATGGAGCGAGAGAAAAGTGAGAGAGAGAGAGAGAGAGAGAGAGAGAGAGAGAGAGACCAGACTGAAAACAATATTCAGCCACGAATAAGTCTACCTCCTCCCCCTCTCCCATCCCGCAAACGTGGAGCATTCCATCTTGAAAAGGAACGATCAAACATTTTCACTCCGCCCTAGAACTTTACAAACTCAATTGCCTTACTTCTAGCAATGGGCAATCTTTTTTGTTCCGCGAACTTTATACGATAACAAATGAAAAACAACTTTTTGATTTATTTTCTAACTACCTTTAAAACAGAAAACACGCTTAGGCACTTTTGAAGGATATCAAAATGTAATATCGCCCATTTACCAAATTCACGTATTGGTGCATGGAGTCTAGGCGAGCACGAAATGCTATACACCGATGTACAAATACTGCAGTAAGTATGAAAGTGCTTTTACAGAATAGACACACGAAATTCCCCACCGCGCTGCTCCACCTTTTAATCCATTTTGTAAAGGCAGAGCGACGGCCGCGTGTAACGCGATAATAAAAAGTTGCGAGCGAGCGCGCGTGTAAATGTCACAGGCAGGGTCTCGCGGGAGAGCCACTGGAATGGCGCGACTCAACAAACAATTAGGTTAATTATTTAAGCTGCGGTCCTCGGGACGAGGGAGAGCCTGAAGAGAGATCCATTGGTGATACAGGCCGAGGGGATATAAGCACTCGTCCGAGATATAAAGCCAGCGCGGAGAGAGAGAGAGAGAGAGAGAGAGAGAGAGAGAGGGAGAAGGAGAAAGAGCTGGAAAATGATGGATATGTAAACAGGTTTTATTGATTATTCTCGGGGGGCTTGTTTCGGACATGTGTTTTTCCGTTCGGTTATGTACCGAACCCTATGTAATGCTTGCGCAATCAATTTAGACGTACAGGAGCTTAGGGGATGCGTATATTCCTAGTTTTAGATGCGCTATTTGCGTTAATTAAAGAATGAGTGTAATGGGAATACGAACGCGGCCGAGCCAAAATCCATGGTTAAAAGTGAATCGCTAGCTGATCAAAGGACTAGCGAATAGCTTTAAATTTTCGGATATTGTGGAATAACTCACTAGAAGTTCAGAAGTCTGAATTAAAAATTACTACTTTATAGTCTAATAAAAGTTTCACAATTTATAAATACTTTGCTATACGCTATCGATACTGGAAATTTATCTGGATTTATAGGGATAATGATGATAGCTTTGACTAACTTATTCGAATGGTATAGGAATATTCAAAATAACCACAAAAATAACCGCTTGAATTATATAAAAAGGCGTGTGATTCGAATGCTTGAGCATTAGAAGATATAAGCGTTTCACGGTACTCATGATGTAAATATAGGTAAGAAGTAAAAAAAAACCTTATCCTAGAAAAAAAGGATGCAAAGAAGGGCTGAAGTTTCTATTACTCGATACAATCCTCATTGTGCAGGTGCGCGGAAAATCCAAATACTCGGATGACACGAGAAACCGCACCGAAGCCTCGGGGCCGTACATATACATATATATACTTTCCCCGTCAGCGAGCTACAGGGGCAGGAGAGAGGCCGCAACAACAAGCTACTCGACGACTCGCGGCCGTTCCTCGAAGCGCCCTAATTAAAAACAAAACCTCACGATTAAATTTCCAAGGTGGATATATATATATATATATATATATATATATATCACAAGGCTGGTATAGAGATAATGAAAGAGATAGCGACTGAGTTATTAAGTAAGCGGGCGCGGGTCGAACTGAGCGAGAGAGAGAGAGAGAGAGAGA